>PITA01000060.1:0-212809 GCA_004023965.1 Spilogale gracilis | reverse complement strand
GTCCCATTGTAAATAAATACAAAAACCTTGGGTTCTGAAGCCACCCAGGCTGGGGTTGTCACCCTCATCTGTCAGTCTAGTTAACTGTGCTGGGCTTCAGTCATCTCCGGGCTAAATGAGGGTCATTTATCCTGCTTCGCTGGGTTGCTGTGAGAAGGTCTAGAGAGTGTAGACTATGTAACTTACTTGGAGCATGGAAGTGGTCGGCAGGCGGGGTTCTACTTCCTTCAGACCCAGGGAGTCCTGTCCATTCCTCCACACTTCACCAGACCTCTTCTACTTCAAAAGAACTTTGAATAACACTCTGGGAAGACCCTACTCATATCAAGTGCATTTAGACATGCTACTGATTAAATCATGACCCCTAAACTGTTTAGCCAGATAGAACAACACATTTGTAAACACACTTGCTTGACAAGTCTCCGTGTCTAAAGGGTGTGGCTAAGTGCTCTGAAGAAATGCTCACTGTACCAGGAACAAGGAGTTCCAGACTTAGGTCCAAATTGCTACAAACATGTGGAGTGACTTTGGGCAAGACACTGCTTCTCAGACCCTCAGTTTCCTCATCCGTAGAATGAGGGGAAATGGTCAAAATCAGGAATTTTAGTATTTATTTATCTTTAAAGATTTATTTTAGAAAGAGAGCGTGAGTAGGCAGAGGAACAGAGGAAGAGGGAGAGAGGGAATCCTCAAGCTGGCTCCTTGCTGAGCGTGGAGCTGTGGGGCTCCATCTACAACCCTGAGATCATGACCTGAGCCTAAATCAAGAGTTGGGCGCTCAACAGAATGAGCCACCCAAAATCAGAAATTTAAAAACCCAATTTAGCAGTACTTTTCTGCCCGAATTCAGTCTTAGCCAAAACAGAGCTCCTCTGGCTGCAGCCGGGGACAACGCCCGGTGCCCCCCCCCCCCCCCGAGTTGGTGGCTCTCACTCCCCAGTGGTTAACCTTGAGGCCCAGCTTCAAGGGCACAGAGCACAGGTGCAAACCACAGATTTTCACACTCTCTTGAACCACTCAGCAATCTGCCCCATCCACAATTTCACATATTTTTATTCCACTTTATCAATACCTAGTCACAAGACATGACTCCTTAGTTTTTACAATACTGTACTATATACCGATGTGAGTTATCACATTGCTTTGTTCACTTCCACCTCTAGACTCTGGGGGAATATTCAGCTCGTGATTTTGTTGTCTCTGTGCCTGTTCATTTTCTTTTACTTCCTCTTTCTCTTCTGTTCTTTCCCCCCTTCATTATTTTACTTTTTTTTTTTTCTTCCTGCCCTCTTCCAGAAGGAGCTGTCTGTCCTTCCTGCTGATACTCTCATGAATCCCTCAGCCAACTCCTTTCCCGGGATTGCCTTGTGTACCTGAGAGTGAGGAGAGACGGGCAGGAAAGTTAGCTGCTGGACACCTGTCATCTGAGAACACTTTTCTCTCCCTCCTTCCCAGGTGGTGTTGCTCTTCCAGATTTCTGTTCCAAGCCTTTCCCATCTTCCTCCAGACATCCCCCGAACTGGCCCAGGGACCATCCGTGCGGCAGTGGCGTTATCTTGAAGGCTTTTTAAAATCCTAGATTCTCTGGTCTCACCCTGTATCCCCCAGGCACAAGTGGAGGAAAGTAGATGATAAACTTAGTTTTCAAAGTGATTTTTTTCATATCCTTACAATTTGAAAACGAGCTACCTTTCACATCGCTGTCCCCGTGTCCCGCCATCTCCCCATCTCTTGCTCCTCGGCTTCCTTCCCTCCGTTTTCATCCTAATTACCAGCTAACTGGTGGATGTCACTGCTACTTCAGTGCGCTCCCACTCTGGATCCCTAATCATGCCCATTGTGCTCCTCAAAGCTAAGTCAAGAATTGCTGCCTTTTTATTTCGCTCGCTTTCTGTATTGTAGAAGGAAGCAGGTCCCTGGCAGCTTTTGTTGTCCCTACTTCTGGGCTGAGCTCCATTTGCTGGTGAACAGGGCTTATCTTCACTCCCCCCTCTAAATACTGCAACATTCAGCATCCTTTCATGTCTGTGCTTTTAAAGTAAATCTTTGGACAATTAAAGATATGAAATGGCTAAATAGAGTTTCTGCACGCGTTGTTCTCTGCTTTTTAAAGGTTTAATCACACTTAATGGCTCTCTTCAAAACTTGAATTTTCCATTTTGGTGTTTTGACTCCATTGAAAGAGTTTACTAATATTCTTTCAAAAGTATTCTCTGCTCAAATGAGCTATTCAATAAAGTTTTATGCCATGTTATAGGATTTACGCTAAATGGAAAATAATTTAAAGGGAAGTCAGAGTTGGGGGATGCCATTCCTTTCTACAGGTTTTGTTAGTTAAACTGTAATCATCAATATAAAGTCCATTACAAGTTGGTATGAAGGAACTAGAATGATCGTTTAGCTATAAGGGAAACTATTTCAAGGGCCATCTTAATACCCCCTTTCCTTGAAGATAGTGTATTGCTCAGGCTTGTGATTCTGTAAATAGGAACCTGTGATAAATTCTTCCTCTTCTCTCCCTCCCTTCTCCTCTATTTATTTCTTCCTGAAGTGTAGCAAACGAAGGATTAGGGGAAAGTAAAAGGAATCCATTTTATGACCAATCTTCTATTATAGATTATTTTAAACAAACTGTCTTGACTCTTCCCAGTCTTGGTCCTAGTAGGTTACACTTTGTTCTTACTTGTCATCGTCAGAAGTAGGAAGCTGGCTGGACACAGAGTCCCTTCTGGGTCATACTCGCAGTTCAAGTGATAGAGTTTGCCACTCGCAAGGAAAATTTAGTGGAAAATAAAAGCTAGTACTCCCTGACCGCATCTTTATTAACCCAGAGACGCTCTGGTGGGCTAAGAAATATGGATATGCATACAACACTAATGAGGTACATTGACTCAGAGAAGGAAAATCAGTGTTATGGGTCCAAGGCATATAGGGACGACACCATTTCTCCCTGATGCCTTCCTGCATGTCCACTTTCCACTCTCCTTAATTCCTTTTTCCTACAGGTAAACACTGAGCACTTGAAAAATGCTCAGTAGCATGCTAAGTACTAGGACAAGTTTAAGAAAATTGTGACCCGATCTTGAGATGCTTAACAGCAGGCTAAAGAAACAAGAAGTAATGTAGGTAATGGAAAGAAAAACCAGGCATTGTCATTCACCAACCACATGATGTCTGAGAAGGCCTTTAATATCTCTCTGGGATTAGGTGTTTCTCTTTCATGAAGGGGGTTCTGAAGTCAAGTGATACTCATTGCTGTCTCTGAAAGTATCTCATTACTTATTGGGTTTTTTTGTCTCTCCCCTGCCTCCCCCAGTGCAACCTCCCTGAGAACAAGGACCTGTGCTGATGAGGTATCTCTGTATCCCAGTGCCTAGAACTGAGGCTGGGATAGAGCATACGGTCAAGACACGAACACCTCAGAGTTGTCACAGGTTTGGTTCCAGACCCCTGCCACACAGCAAATAGTGCAACACAGTGAGTCCACTGAACGCTTTGGTTGCCCAGCGCATGCCAAGTTATGCTTACTCTATAGTGTAGTTTGTTAAACGTATAATAACATTATTTTTACGAAATGTACGTACCTTAATTTTAAAACACTTCATTGTTAAAAAATGCTAACCATCATCTTAGCTTTAAGTCAGTTGTAATCTTCTTGCTGGTGGAGGGTTTTGCCTCTATGTTAATGACTGCTGAGTGATCGGAGAGGGACGGTTGCTAAAGACTGGGGTGGTTGTGGCAATTTCTTAAAATAAGACAACAGGGAAGTTTGCTGCATCCATTGACTCTTGCTTTAATGAATGATTTTTTTCTGCAGCATTCTTCATCCTCATCTGTTCAAGTTTTATCACAAGATTGCATCCATTCACTCAAAATCTTCAGGCTCCACTTCTGATTTCCATTCTCTGGCTATTTCCACCATATCTGCTATTACTTCCTCCACTAGAGTCTTGAACCCCTCAAAGTCATTCATGAGGGTTGGAATCAACTTCCAAACTCCTACTGATATTTGTTATTTGGACCTCTTCCTATGAATTACAAATGTTCTTAATGGCCTCTAAAATGGTGAATCCTTTCCTTTCCAGAAGGTTTTCATTTCACTCTGCCCAGATCCACCAGAGGAAGCACTATCTGCAGCAACTAGAGCCTTACAAAATGTATTTCTTAAATAACAGGACTTGAAAGTCAAAATGACTCCTTGATGCATGGGCTACAGAGTAAATGTTGTGTTAGCAGGCATGAGAACAGTAATCTCATTGTACATCCCCATTGGAGCTCCTGGGTGAGCAGGTGCATTGCCAATAAGCAATAATCTTTTGAAACGAATCTTTTTTTCTGAGCAGTAGGTCTCAACAGTGGGCTTAAAATATTCAGTAAACGATGTTGTAAACAGATGCGCTGTCGTCCAGGCTTTGTTGTTCCACTTCTAGAGCTCAGATTTAGTATCATTCTTAACGGCCCTAGGAGTCTCAGAATGGTGAATGAGCACTGGCTTTAAGAGAAAGTCACCAGCTGCATTAGTGTCAGCTTGTCCTTTTAAGCTTTGAAGACAGACGTTTACTTCTATCTCAAGCTCCAAAAATTCTAGATGGCATCTTTTCCGCCCCAAAAGGCTGTTTCATCTACATTGAAAATCTGTTGTTAAATGTAGTCACTTTTTAAAAAAATATTTTATTTATTTATTTGACACAGAAAGAGAGAGAGAACACAAGCAGGGGGAGCGGCAGAGGGAGAGAGAGAAGCAAGTTCCCTGGTAAGCAGGGAACCTGATGTGGGACTCAATCCCAAAACCCTGGGGTTATGACCTGAACTGAAGCAGTTGCTTAACCAACTGAGCCATCCAGATGCCCCAGGTATAGTCCCCACCAGGAACTCTCTTAGCTAGACCTTCTGGGTGACTCCCTGCAGCTTCTCCATCAGCACCTGCCGCCTCCCCTGGCACCCGTATGCTATGGAGACGGCTTCTCCCCTTCAACCGCATGGACCAACCTCCACTAGATTCAGACTTGTCTTCTGCAGCTCCCTCCCCTCTCTCAGCCTGCACACAACTGAGCAGAGTTAGGGCCTTGCTCTGGAGTGGACTTTGGCTTAAGGCAATGTTGTGGCTGGTTAGATCTTCACTGCAAACCACTCAAACTTTCTTCATATCAGCAATAAGGCCGTTGCACTTTCTTATCATTTGTGTGTTCACTGGAGCAGCACTTTTAATTTCCTCCAAGAACTTGTCCTTTGCATTCACAGCTTGGCTCACTGGCACAAGAGGCCTCACTTTCAGCCCATCTTGGCTTTCCACACGCCTTCCTCACTAAGGATAATCATTTCTGGCTTTTGATTTAAAGTGAGAGACGTGTGACTCTTCCTTTTACTTCCATACTTAGAGGGTAGTGTAGGGTTACTAACTGGCCTAATTTGAACATTGTGTCTCAGGGAATAGGGAGGCTCAAGTAGAGGGAGAGAGATGGGGGAACAGTCAGTTAGTGGAGCAGTCAGAACACACACCTTTATCTGTTAAGTTTGCTATCCTATATGGGCGCCATTCGTGGTGTCCCAAAACAATTACAAAAATAACATCAAATATCACTGACCACAGATCACCATAACAGATATAGTAATAATGAAAAAGCCTCCAATATTGGGAGAATTTCCAAAATAGGATACAGAGACATAAAGTGAGCAAACGCTTGGAAAAAAATGGCTTTTTGAGGACGAAAGTACTAAACTCCAAGCACGTAGACTTCGTAAGATTTGCATCAGACAGAAGACAGGAGGAACATTTTAAAAAGCTAGTAACAGAAGGAGCAAACTGATGTAAGGCAAGTTCTGTTCAAAGATACAGAAGAGGGGCACCTGGGTGCCTTTGTCTGTTAGGTGTTGGACTCTTGGTTTCAGCTCAGATCATGATCTCAGGGTCATCAGATGGAGCCCTGTGGGCTCCACAATGGGCATGGAGTTTGCTTAAGGTTCTCTCTCCCTCTTCTCCCCACTGCTTGTGTTCTCTCTCTTTGTAGAAAAGAAGAGGATGAAGAGGAAGAAAAAGAGGAAGAAGAAGGAGGAGGAAGAGAAGGAGGAAGAGGAGGAAGAAGAAGAGGAGATGATACTAAAGAGATCAGTTTACACTCAGGGGCAATAGATTTGCTCTGGAAAAACTAGATTTGTGCCAGCTTTTGGAAAGTCTTAAACGTCGGGTTTAGTCAGTGAGGGGGTTGGGAAGGGTTTTGATCAGGAGTGTTACTTCCAGAGAGTAACATTTTAAGGAGATTAATCAGAGAGCAATGTACAAGATTGAAGGTGGCAGAGAGATAAATTAAGAAGACAGCACACTAACTGAAGCATTAGGTGACCAAGCCTGAGTTAGAATCATGGGAGGGGGAATCTAAAGAAAAGAAGAATTAGGAGCCCTGACAAAGAAAGAACCCATGGAACTGGGTCGCTGAGGAGCTATGAAGAGATGAAGAAGAAAACATTTAAGGTGTATGAAGACTAGAGTTCTGGTAGAATCAACAGAAATAGGGAAATGGGGAGGGAAGCCATTTTTGAGAGAAATATAGTAAACTTGTTTTCAGTTATTTTGAGGTGTTGGTGGAACACCCAGGTGGAAATGTCTAGCAGGCAATGGAAAACATGGGGCTGGAAAAAAGAACATGGGGAAGAGCCAGATAATGCGCGTGAAAGTCATCCCCTCGGAGGTAACAGAAAATCATGGGAGGAGATGGCTTCTCTGAAGAAGAGAAGGAAGAGCAGAGACCCAAAGGTGGAGCTCGAGGGAATGAGTCAAGTGGTGGTGAGAAGAGGAGGCTGAGGGGTAGGAAGGGGCAGGACCCAGAATGCAGACAAGGGAGGGAAGACGCCGGTCATTACAGGCAAATGAAGTAAGACATTTGAAATGCCTAGCACCCGTGGCTAGGGCACAATGTATAATGAGCATAGGGATAATGACAACAAGAATCCTTGTTAAGTATGAGGGAATGGTCACTCATAGCAGGTGCTACAGAGGAGATGTCAAGGAAGATGAAAAATTGGAAAGGCCTTTAGACCTGCCCATTTGGAGGTCACTAAGGAAAAAAGAGGGAGACTGAAAGGTTGTCCTCCCTGGGAACTTACTTCTCAAGGTAATTTTGTACATTTTCAGCTTTTCTGTAAGAGCACATGCTGGAAAACCCTATGTTCCCTTATTATCTCCAATCCACACCGAATGACACACGGGCAAGTCTTTAGAAGCCATGTGATGGCAGCCCAGGTTGTGTTCTTGATTATGAGCAGGTCAACAGTCACTGATCAATTTTACCACGTAGAAGAGGAGTGATTGATTTCCTGATTTCCTGTCCCTGACACTTGACATCAGCACTTCTTGTTTTGTCATCTTCTGGAACCAACTTCTCACAAAGAGCCCAAGACTCAGGGCAGGGAGAGAAAATAGTAGAATGTTAAACAAGGCTTGGTCAAGTCTCGGGCTTCTACAAATTCAGTTCCACTCCAGGAAGACACATTGGGAGGCTGGATTTCAGTAGTTGTGGAGCTGATCTGACACTTACATGCGTGGGGTTGCTGGCTGGCCATGTGCTAACACTTTGGGTTGCATTTTAAAATATCCCCATCTCCAAGATACTTTTCCCAATCTGTCCATTTAGACTCAGGATTCCTTTAGAGGGACAAAGTCATGAACCTGCAAGGAGAGGTCAAGCTTAAAATACAGAAATGATACTGTGCCCCCTCATCAGCACTTGATTTTAGTTAACGCTAAAGAACAAATGACTTACAACAAAGACTTTTGAAAGCACCATTTCACTTTATAAGATTTGTCAGTGTCCTTAAAAGCTGGTGATAGGGAATGGTTTCAAGTTTCTTAGGGCAGCGGACTTGGCTTACCTGTTCTGATAAAGGTCAAGGCTGGGGTTGGGGGGAGACCATTGGGTGTAGGTCCCCAAGGTTCATGCACTTGTTTAGTTAAAAAAGTTTCTTCAGCTCAACTAACAGCAGCAGGAGTCTAGGACAGGCTGTACTGGGGCTGGGGACACAGCGGTGAAGGCAACAGCTCTGTCCTTAAAAGACTCGAATCCGTGGTCTGGACAGACTGGGGCAGATCATTACAAATCAGAGGGAAGAGCAGGGACAGAGAATATTAGCAGTAGCTGCATCTCACATCAGAGGAATTCCTAGCCCTGACCTCACAAAGTCTTTATGAGGTGAGTTAAAGGGACCTTAGAAATGCAATTTCTCTTTTATCCTGAAGAGGGATTTGAGCAGAGTTGCCTTGTCAGGGTCACTGCAGGAATGTTCTATCTTGGTCTCTCGTGCTCCCATTCTCTCCTCTCTCTCAGGGGAAGGGGAGAAAATCCAGTCATTACCAGAGAAGCCTAACGAAGGTTCACGGTGCTTGTTAAGACTTCCAGGCCAGCTCCCCCATCTAAACTAAACAGAAGACAGATTAAGACCTCTGGGCGGAAGAGGAGGGGGTGGAAACTATCCCACTCCTGGTTGCATTGGAATGACAATTCCAGCAGGGCGACAGTGGAGGAGGGTGTCCGGGGGCTGGTGCCTTCCTGCATGCCAAGGAGGCCTAGGGGCTTGCTGGAATTGTCCAGAGGGACGAGAGGGACCCACCTGAGGGAACTTTTGTAGAAGGAAATGACCTACATCTGACTGCTCTCTTGAGGAAAGCAAGAAAGTGGCGGGGAGGGACAGACCCAACCTGACCAAGACGGGAAGGAAGATACTCAGTGCCCCTGTGATTTTCCACAGCCTTATTGAAGAAGCAAGCCTTTCAGCTCCGGGCTTGCTGTGGGTCGCTTCCACGCTCCTGCTCCAACACGTGACCTTGGGAGGAAGCAACATTCTCTCGCATGCATCTGGGGTTGCAGTCTGCAAGGTTTTACCACTGACTTCCTCACCCCCTGTCCCCGAAAAATGTTCACTGCAACACCTTCAGAGGGACCGACGCCGGGGTCCAGGAGAGCTTGGGCAACACTGAACCAGAACTTGTGCATTTGCTGGGGCTCAGGAGACACTGGGAGGAGACAGTGTTCGTCACTGGGCTCTTTTTGAGATTATCACCCTTTCACTTTTTGTTCCTCACACTCTGATAGCAGAGACTTGCTAATACAAGGGTTTGACAGGACAGCAAGCAGGCTGATTCTGGACCCTTGCATTTTAGGGGAGGAAGTACCCCAGAATGTGAAGGAGCAGGACAGGCAAGGGACGAGTGCCGGAAATAAACCTCGCTAGCCACACTGCCATTTTTCCAGGTTAGCCCTTCTGCGCTCTGGGAGACTTGGAGTCGAAGACAGACTCCCCCATCTCCAAAGTTTTCATTTCCAGGAGAAATAGCTTTTCTCTCTGCATGTTTGCCTCAATTCTCAGTAAGACCTGAACAAGCCCATGAAGGTTGTAAACCTGCTACTTCGCTAGGGCTGTTTATTTCCAGTCGACAAACATTGTGCCAATGTTCACTTCAATTAGGAGACACGTTTGACAATTTGACTACTCCATCTGATGCCTCAAGGGCAAATTTCAGCTCTTTCAGGAAGGGATGGGCCAAGAACGGATCCATATGAATAAAATATACAGACAAGGAACATTTGCAGCGGTTTGGGGAAACCACCTTCGGCAGCAAGGAGAGTAAAATGTCTACATGAAAAAAAAACCTCCCATAAATAAAGCATGGGGCATAAACTGGAGGGAGGCAGAGAATTCAGAGTGAAGGCTATGGTGCAGGCTTGCTTGCTCATCACCTGCCCAGAGTTGGGAATTAAGTGAGAACCGGGACTGAGGGTAAGACATTTTTAATTCTCTGGGAGAAATCACTGCGGCACTCCCACTAGTTTCTCCCTCCCAGCTTTTACAATCATACCAGCAACAGGAAGTTCTTCTTGGTGTCTTATGGCAATCCTGTTTAACCCTTTTTCTTCTTTTTTACCCTGAAGAAAAGCAGAAAAGCGGCTTAAGTCAAGGACCTGGCCCCAGGAATAAGGTCCTGCTCAGCCCTGACACTGGGGGGACGGGTTCAACCCTCCGCTGCACTGCCCAGCTGCCCAGGACAAGTGCCCTGAGCCCACTGGGCAGCTCTAGCCCCAGCAGGGAAGGGGGAAGTCAGTTTCTTCCTCATCTTACAAGGATCTCCTGGGAATAAAGTCAGGTGATAAGAGTGGCAGGAAGTGAAAGTTCATCGAAACGGAGGGACCCTTGTTACTTTGTTCCTGTTTTCTGAGCTGGACCTGGTCTCAGGTGCAATGAACTCACAGGGAAGCTCCATTACTGAGATGGGAAAACAAAACTGCTTTGAAGTCTCCATGTCTCAGACTTCACATTCGCGTCCTGCCCTTGATGGTTAAGCCTGGGTTATCTTAACTACTTGTCTGTATATTTATTTTAAAAACGACATCATTCAGCTCCTAAATCAGCTTAGTAATAAAATAGGATCTATTTTACATTTTCATATTAATGACAGGTATATTCTAATGTTAAAAGTGCATTATAAACAGTTATCATTAGAATAGAAAGACATCTCTTGGGAGTAAACATCAATACTGCTGTTTCACTTCATCTTTAAGACCTTGCTATTTCTCTTGTTATTAGCAAATGGTTATAACAGCATCTCATTGAAACAAAATATCTTTCTCCTAGGAGAGTTCTTGGATAAATTAGTATTGGATAAATCTCTAGGGATTCTTCAATTCCCTTCCTTCCTTCCTTCCTTCCTTCCTTCCTTCCTTCCTTCCTTCCTTCCTTCCTTCCTTCCACAAAACTTTATAGAAAGCTAGGATCACCGATTACTGGGAAGCTATGCAGTAGAGATGTTTCCTCCCTCTAGAAGACCGAAAGGCAGACACACCCTCGTGCATGAAGGGGATGAACCAGAGGGAAGAGAAAGCACTCAGCCATGCACTGAGGAACAGGATGGCTTCATCTAGACCCAAAACATGGTTGTGAGTCAGAGCTGGGGAGGACAGAAGGGTGAAAGGGGGTCAGGCTGAGGGCACAGAGGCCAGCGAGACTGCACAGCTCTGGGTTTGAGCGCTAGCCTTGGTTTTCCTCTCCCTCTCCACCCTCCTCTTTCCTTCTCTCTCTCTCCTCCCTTCTCCTCTCCCTTTCTCCATACCACGGCTTTCTTCTTCATTTCCTTCCTCTTTTTCATCCTCATTACTCTAACAATAATTTTGGTTTCATCTCCAATCCAGATAGAAATCGAGAAAATAACCAGACATCTAAATTTTAGGCAACTCCCGAAACTTCAGGCACGGTTTCATTCCCTTTATAATCGCTGTGCTGAGAGGCGAGGACACATGCTGGCCTCCTTACCACCGAGATCAGTTCTGGGACACCCCTTCCTCGCCCTTGGTCTCCCTGGGAAGACCCACCATTCTTGCCTTCATTCCTGCCCCCCGGCTGCATTTTTTCTACACGCTCGAAAAACTCATGTTCAACCCGGGGACCTGGCCGGATGTGGAGGGGATGTCTGAGTGAGCAAAGGGGCCACCGAGCTATTGGAAGTTCATAAAGGAACCAAAGGCCGAGATGTGTGGGCAGAAGTCATTTCCATGCTCACCATTCCAGGTGTTAACTAGATCACGTGTGGACAGTCCAATCATCTTGGTAGCTTATGTACAGATACGATGTCAACAGGAAAATGATCATGAAAGTCTTGTTAGAGCAATGTCCCATTTAAATTATTTGGATTCTTTCCTTCTGATCCATTCCACCCATATAGCCCCAGATAACAGAGAGTGTTAAAACTATACCTTCCTGGTCTGATTGTTAAAAGTTAGTGAAAGAGAAATTGACCTGATATTGGCCATGTTAGCCATGCTGCCATCCCTCTCCCCAAATTCATCTGGCCGTGCTTTTTGAGCTAAACAACATATCCTCAGACTCCATAAATTGTCATTCCTCTGCCCATCCAGAGAGCAGAAATTCATGACTTGATCTCAAACAGTGTAAAAATCCAAACAAAAATACATCTGGACAGACAAACAGGATGCCAGGTTTTTGCTTGATGAGAAGGGAAATAGCTCAACCCTGGCCCCTTGAAATGAAGGCTTTATCTCAAAAAATGCTCATGGAACCTTAACAGAGTTGCCGAGACCAGCTTCCCTTATAATATACAACATAAACTAGATATGGAGCTCATTCTGCTCAGTGCTTTGTGACCTGGAAAACATTTTGTTGGAGCCTTAAAAAAAAATTAGCCCATGTTCATTTTCTTTTTTTCCCTAAATGCGATGATCATCATTTTCTGTTCCTGTAGCCCAGGTGAACAGCAGCCAGTAAGCGGGGGCAAAAAAAAAAAAAAAGGACTTGAATTTCCTGACACAGTTAATAGGCCGTTAGAATTCTGTCCTACTCAACCTTAACATCAGTGTTCAGGGAATCAGAAGGCTAGAACTACAAAAGAAAAATAGACGCTTATCGCTCTGGCTCTTGTCTATGCACGAAGTCGTCCGAAGAGCAAACAACAAGAAAGCTCTGCCTACTGGCCAGTTAAAGGACCCATTCCCCACAAAATCATCACGAATGCAAAATTTGTCTGAATAGACATTTTCCTCAAGAAAAAACTGATCTCAGGTTTTGTAGTTAAAAGTGTGGACTATTTTCTAACTGATCCACCTGGAATCTCCGGGTTGAAAGCAAAAGCAGAAGCAGAAGCAAATGTTACTTGAACTGAGGTCCTCCTGGACGGAGACTAACACCTAAAACTGTTGCTCCCTGTTCCTCCCCCCTTATGCTCTCCTGGTTCCTCTCTCCAGGCCGACCTGGGGGAGGGTGTCTCTGGACAAGAACAGCAGAAGGCTATATGCAAATGTTTTCTTAATTGTGTCCCAACCATTACGCCGTTGTGGAGGCTTTTAAGATAATGCATTAATATTCTCTTTAACCACCGTGGATGAAGCAGTAGGCTGCTGTGGGGTTTTGTGGCATGAGTGTATGCGTGTGTGTGATTTTTTTCCAGAGTTATTTATTTGATAATGATATTAAATATTAGAAACTCTAACAGCTGGTGTGTTTATCCTGACTTGAGTGTATTAACCTCTTTAGCCCTTTTTTCCAGAAGAAGGATTCGGCATCCCAGATTTGACTGTCAGCTGTGGTGCCTGGTGGCCCAGCCGACTGGCATTCTGACAGAATCTAAAGTCCAGAGCAGCAAGTAAACATGGATGACATTGCGGTGCGAGAGGGGGAAAGAGAGCAGATGATGACTTGAGGCACCTGCAGCTGCTTGCACCCAAATCAAAGTAAAGGCTGAGCTCACTGGAATGGAAAAACACTGAATTTACCGGGAGTGAGTTGGCTCTGTGCTAGGTGGGGGAGGAGGGGGCTGGAGGGAGGGCAGGGGAGAGAAGATGGAGCCCTGAGCACTGGCATTTTGCCCACTGACAATAGACAATACTCAGCTAAAGTACCTTGGGGGAAATCCCTGGGTCCTAAGGCTCCTGTCTCCCATATGGCGGGGGCGGTTTGGCACGGCCAGTGCCGGTCTGTGGGGTCTGTGGATTGGAGGACAGGCCTGGGTAGGCTGAACCTCTGGGTAGGACAAAGGTGACATTCACTTCCAAAACATGGCTCGAGCCCTAAAATCCGTCTTACTGGCTCTATGACCTTCAGCAAGTTATTTTAATTCTTTGGCCTCAGTTTCCACATCTGTAACATGGACATAATTATACGTGGTCACAGTCATGGCGAACCATAGCCAAATGACACAATGGATGGACGAAACACAAATATACAAAATTAGTAATTTCTTGTCTCTAACCTACAAGAATTTGCTTTAGACCCTTCTCCACTGACAGGCCCCAAGTTTTAAGACACTGAGGCACTCCAAGCTTCTGTGGATCACTCTCCTCCCAGAGTCTGAGTTAACAGACCCCATTCTGGACTGCTGGACCTCCTCACCCATGCCCTGGGCCTGAGTGTTTACAGAATGATGAGCTGGGAAGCTGGATAAGTAGCAGTGTTCAGGTTTACAGGAAAGATTTTTTTTCCTTGGAAGAGACGCATTCTCTTCTCCAGCTACCCACTGCTTAGGGCCTTGCGGCATGAGTAACTTAACCCTTCTGAGTAAAACTCATGGGATGATTGGTCCAAGCAGGTGGAGGATGCAGCATCAGGAGGGGCTAGCCAGGGAGGCAGGCTGACATTGCTTTAAAATGGTAGATGAGGGGCCTTCACTGCTCCAGGAAGGCAGAGCTCTTCCTATTTATCACAGTATGGAGCACACTGGGGGTCCCTGAATTGCTTAATGAGGGAAGGAAGAAATGAATTGTTGAATAAAAATCAAGTCCGTCTCTGCAAGAGAGCATATAGAAAGTACGTTTCCGCCAGCCCACCACTGGAGGCGGGCAGTTTCAGTATGTCAGACAGCTCTTCTGTCTCATCTTAGATCCTCACGCGCTGGCCAGTACCCAAGACCTCAGACCCCTTGTTGTGCTCTAGCTGCCAAGCAGGCACCAAAGACAGCCCCGCCTGACCACAGCCCCGCCTGACCACGCCCCCGGGACTGCACCGCACGCCCTCACTTTTCCACTGGGGTCTAGCCGCCCCCGCAGTGTGACTCACCGTGGGAACTCCCTGGTGCCCCGCTGGTGCAGCTGTGAAGTATGGAGCCGTTATTGCTTCATTGGGTCACGATCCGGTGGATACCTTCCTCTCTTTTCCTTCTGACGTGGAGTCTCCTGAGATGGTAGTTGACGAGGCCTTGGGCGTGTTCAGTCGTACCTGGACCCCAGCCGTAAGGAGTTTGTTAATGCCCCTCATTTAGCTCCTCCTTCTCTGCCTCACCCCGCCTTTCCTCCCCACTCCTCATTCCCAGTGATTGTACTCCTTCGGGAAGTACTTCTTAATAAAGACTTGTGCCTTAAATGTAATGGAAGACTCCTAGGATATTTTTCTACCCCTTAACTTGGGTACAGGAAGATTGATGTATTCTTGGCACACATTTGCTCTATGGATTATAAAGCTAGGTTAAGCAGAAGGTAGTTAAAGGAAGTTTGTTGAACCATCTCCATTTCTATTCAACCCAAGTTCAAATGCCAGATGGGTTTTAAGCTATGTAGGCTAGACATAGCCGTGAGTGGAAAAGAAAAGGTGTGTAGAAGTATTTGGGCTCCCAGGAGGCTAGATGGATGTTCTTCTTCCCAGCGATCACCCCACACACAGGGCTTAGGGGTGGGGTGGGGCAAGGAGGCATTAGCAGTTAGTATTGGAGTTTTCTCCCCCTTTATTAACATCAGACAAGATGGTCATTCCTGTGATGTGAGCATTAAGGTTGTCAACTGTGAATTCTTGCAAACATTAATTAAGCACCCATGAATGCTTTGGAGTTGGGTAATATTGCAGGGGTGCTGGTGGTCGTGGTGAGGGCAGGTGCATGGAGGTATAGGTGCCCTCCAGTTGCTTTTGGCCCCTGGAGGGAGGCTCAGAGACACATGCTGGCAGGGCTCAGGGACGCAGTGCCAGTGGTCCTGCAAAGGTGAGTCCAGAATAGGTGGAATAAATGGCAAGGGCAAAATAAAAAGGTTTACTTTAATTATAGCTTAAAAGAACTAAATATTCCACTTAAAAGATAATAGTATCTTAAGATGCAAACTTGGAAACTGAGGTCCTCGGGCTTTAGGAATTGTTGAAAGCAGCCATCCAGTATCTCAGAAAGAGGCAATAAAAGACCCACTCTTTGGTTTGCTTTGCAATGAAGACATCTTGGTTGGAAGTGGGGATGGATGCAAAAGGGGAAGGAGTCTAAGAGGAGAGGTTTGATTTGGAAGACCCCAGAGAAAGTCCTAGCCAAATCTACTCCTTTTTCTTTCCTTCTATCCTTTTGAATTTTCCTCCCTCCAGGTGCTTGGTGACTCCCAGCAAAGTCAAGGTCAGTCAGTTCAAAAGTTATATAATATTACAGTTCAAATTAAAGCTTAATCTTTACTTATTATTCTTTTTATTTCCATTTTGAAAAGCACCTTTCCCTTTTCTATGGATTGATGCTTACTTCAAAGGAATGACTTTCTAATAGTGGAATTTCTAGTATTCAGCACATCGTGGGGGATGATAGTGGGAGCATGAAGCTCTTTTCTGCTTTTCTCTTAACCATGCCTCATTAGCAAGCACCTACATGTGAGATGAGCTCTATGTGTATGTCTAAGTCAGTCAGGAGTCAGCAAACTATGTCCATGGCCTAAGTTGGGCCAATTACCCACTTTTGTAAATCAAGTTTTGTTGGACCACTGCCACATTCATTTGTTTGCATTTTTGTTTACAGCTGCTTCCAGCCCTACAACTGTAGACTTGAGCATTTGGGATAGAGACTGTATGGCCTACAAAGCTAAAATATTTACACTCCTTCTGGCCAATCTCAGTTTAAGTTAACACGTAGCTTAAATTCACTGTAGTGTAGCGACCTGGGTGTGGTCCCGGTGGAAGGGGCTTTTGGCCCTGTTGTGGGGTATTTTTCTCTAGAAATGTGAAGCATGAAAAGAACCCCATGATCGGATATTTCCAAAAATAATACTAATGCTATCTCAAATTAGAGCCTTTGACTTACTTTAGCTGATCTTAAGACTGACAATAGCCTCAGTGGTAGATACCTCTGACCCAGTTTTAGAGACAGTAAAACGGGTGGCTCTGGGGAGTAACTGGCGTGCCCTATGTCGCCAAGCTGGTCTGGGGTAGAGCTGAGATTCTAATCCTGGCCTGAAGTATATATTCCTCAAATGATACGTATTTACCATATGTTAAGGCTCTATTAAATACTAGGTACTATGTAGTCTGACTTCTCCACATTTTTTTTAAGATTTTATTTATTTATTTAACAGAGAGAGAGTGACAGAGCACAAGCAAGGGCAGCGGCAGAGGAGAGGGAGAAGCAGGCGCCCTCTGAGCAGGGAGCCCCGTGTAGGCGTTTAACCCGCTGAGCCACCCAGGCGCCCCCTACATTCTCTTACTTAACCTCCAAACCAGTTTCATCAGAGATGGGAACTTACAGCCCTATTGCATTATTTAAAGTCACCACAGCTTTTGTAAGATTTCCTCAAACGCATCACCACCTCCACAGCTGTAACCAGTGATGACCCTTCAACAACCCCTGGGCTCTCTGAGGGGAAGGCCATTCCCTTTTCTTCCCTAGAAGTGAATTCTGCTCACTTGTGGGGGCCTCAGTTGCTCTTGTACCTTCCTCCAGGCTGGAGAGCTCAGCGTTCACCCTCCCTCTCCCCCATCAGGACAGCTGGACTTGTCCTGCAGAGTGGCAGGTGGTAGAGGGACTCCGGGTGGGAGTGACAGAACGAACCAAAGCATGGTTTGGCTGAAAAGATCGGAGAAGTGTGGTTTCTCAGCTGCCGGCGTGCTCTGGCTCAGGAAAGGAACCAACACTGGCGTTTCCAGCTTTCCAGCTTCCCGACACGTTGGAGCCAGTGGGTCACAGAGACGCACCATTCTGGGCAACTACACAACCGGCACAGTGTGCTCTGCTCTTGCCCTCTCGCCAGTCCAAGCCGTCCTAGCTGCCGGGAGGATTCTATCATCTGTCAGAGGACTCTGCTGTTAACTCATTAGACCACCACAGATGTACTATGAGCCAGATGTACTATGATGATCTATTGCCTGTGCAGGAAATTCACGCTCATGCGGTAAGTTGCTAAAGCTACTATCTGCTTCTTCCAAGGACTTGAGGATACCCAGTTCTGCCAGAGGGTCAACCAGAAAAACAAGAGACGTTCTGAGTGGCTACGGCGTGCAGCAGTTTGGATTTATTCTTCCATCCTTCCTCCATGTACTTGGGCATCTCCAGTTCTCAGTCTGTCTCCAGCAGAAAAGATGAAAGGAGGGATTTGAGAAACTGATATCAAAATATACATGTTTCCATGGTGTGGATTTAAAACTTTACTGTGACCTTGCAAACTTTTTATTTTTGAGGGCGTGGATGGAGTGGGTTGGCACTCTATCACATATGGAATCACTTCTTTGGCCCTGTCATTCTCACTGCTGAACTCGAGACCTACATAAGCAGCTGGGGGTTAAATCTCCACCTGCACTTCCTTCACATACCTGCAACCAAGCAGGTTCAAAAGAGCTCTTTTTACTCCCATGTTGGTTCTGTGCCTTACCTGCCACCGAGTCCCCCAACTAGCAACTTTGTGGGGTGCCCTGGGCATTCCCTTTTCCAGCCCACATACACACCCGCACTCGGTGTCCTGGCTTGGGCCCTTGCCAGCTCTCCTAGACTGTTACCGTAACCTCCCAACATCCCTTCCAGCTTGTGTTGAGCTGTAGACTCCTTGCCAAGCGAGAGCACACACACATAAAGATGTCAATCAGGAAAATGAGCCAACAGGGAGAAGTATAGCGCCAAGGAAGAACTGAAGAGGAAGACACACTCTCTGCCTACCAGTAAAACGAACGTTTGAAAACCAGTATATGAAGCTAAAGATTCAGAAGATGTGGAAGTGTTAAGACACTGCCACTCTGGGGCTAGAAAACATGCCAAATATCAGCTGTGCTTCCTTAGAGTCAAGACTGGTGCCTGACTCTGGTGTTAAGAGCCAAGACTGGTGTGATGAAAGAGTCGTTGCTAAATCGTCGCAAACCCCCAAAGCAGGGTAAGCCCCAAACAGGAAATAAGCTCTTGAATTTGAGAATCTGTTGTCAAACTTCAAAAAATACTGACTGTGACTAAAAAGGCTATTTTCATTTGACGTGTGTCTTTGCCTAGCCTTTCATGTTTGGAAAGATGAAGCAGGCTTTGTCTATGCAGCTCCCAGAAAGAATTTTGAAGTTAGGTAAACAAGTAAATAGCAACCATGGGGATGCCCCCCCCCATCATCCCCATTATTCAGCCCTTCAACTTCAGATGCCGTCGCTCATCTCTCCTGTTGATTGCGTTCGCTGTCCTCAGAACACCGTTACGATTCCAACCACAAGGCTGGGATGCCCACAGAGCCCTCTTCTGAAGTAGCCCCTGAATAGAGATGCGATCGTGAGAGCAGTGCTGATAGTAGCTGCCACATGAGATACTGTATTGAAATGTTGTGCAAAGTGGGCAGGAGGTGGGAGCTTGGGAGCTGATGGTGTCCCCAGAGAAGGTGGGCCCTGGGCACCTGTGGGCTGGGAGGGAGTTCAGACTCAACTCTGCTTTGCCTCCCTCATAGCCTCTAATCCACAGAAAACCTAGCAAGAGGGTAAAGATCTGAGAGAAAAATCCCTGCATGAATAGGGGCACACACCTGGTTCTAGTAGCTCCCTGTCTTTGGCTATTGATCCTTTTACCTAGAATTTCTGCTTCCCTTAATCACCAAGCCTTCCTTCCCATAATTAGGGACCCAGAAGTCTCCTGCTCATTGTCCACATTGTCTCAATTCTAAGGCCTCTTCCTTGTTTTAGGGAGAATTGACCCTAGGCTCCGTGGCTTTCCTGCTTCATCCATGCATATGGCGGCTCCCACCTCAAATGTTCTCTTCTGAGCACCTGCCCAGGCCACCAGCCTCTGCAGAGTTTGTGCTTCTATCCCAAACACCTTGTGTAGTGCTCAGCATCTAGTAAAGACTTTCCTCAATATATATGGATTCTATGGAATATCCCAGGAGCAGGGCACTGTGACATTTGTATTTTTCTAGAGAAGAAAGCAAATCTTGAAATTCTGCACATTGTCCAGTCTGGTGTTTATTTTCATAGCCCATCCTGTAGACGTTCAGGTTTATTCTCTGGACAATAATTAAGCCACTGCCTACATGAGCTGCTCAAAGAGATTCTGTCAGGAGATCCAAAACCCAGCATGTTGTCAGTAATCATGTTAGTCAGAAGGAAAAGGGAACACAGTGCTGCTCAGGCTGGTGTAAAGATCAGTCTGAATGCTGAAACATCTCTCCTGCCTAGAACAGGCAGTGGAGCATTGTGATAATGTTATTAGGAAAATGAACATTTCTCTAGGACTTCCTGAGCTGACCTCTATGCTGCAGCATCATTATTGGTTTGCTTTGTCTTATGATTCTAGAAGAGCAAATAAACTAACTTTGTACCAAAAACCCTGAGACACATTCCAGGGTCCAGTAGACATACTGACATCCACATTTGGATAACTTGTACTTATCTCCATCACGAGAGTTCATCAAGAATTTTCCATTCCAATGCAGACATCAGAGGGCTGAAGAGAGCTGTAAAGATTTCACCAGCTACAGAACTATTCTGGCCATCATGGCTTATAATGCAAAGTCATTCCAAGTATACTGGATAATGTCTAATAGACCCCATGTCAGTCCAACTCCTCATAAGCCCTCAAAAAGATTCTCTTTCTTATCTACTTCTTCACTAAGTTGAGTTGTGTCTAGACACAAGCTCAAAAGCAAAAAGAGACCCTAGAAACACCATGGTACCTTAGGGGATGCTTTTCCTGGGTTAACTCAGGAGAGATGATGGGAAGAAAAGTCTGACTGTGAGCTGAAACAAGGAGGAAGAATATGGAAGGCCAGTTCCTCCTGTCCTGCCCCAGCACTGTGATTTCCCCTCTGGGAGTACTTCCAGCATCCCTGATGCCCTTGCCTTGACTTTCCTTCTAGGCTGTAAAAGGAAGAGATGGGTTTAGGCATCTTTGTAACCCACATCGCTCCTCACACACAGTACATGTTCAATTAATGGATCAGAATTCATTAATATTTTATCACTTGGACAATCAACATGAGTATAGAACCATACAAGCTCTCCAATTAGGTCACAATACTCTCTGTAATGTAACTAAGTGTTTGCCATATACCAGACCCGGGGTCTGCGATATATAAATATATCCCAGAGAGTACAAAAATAAGGAAGATTCAGTGTATGCCTTCTAGGAGCTCAGAGACCAGCAAGACAGTCAGCCAGGTAAATGGATCATTTCAATATGATAGTGTCAATTTAAAAAAAAAGTAATTAATAGACAAATGTTTCACACAGGTTGGGTAGACTAAAACAGGCCCCAACGTGGCAGAGCTAGTGAGGCGTCTGATGTTGATGCGAAGCCCCTCACACAGTCCCGTGATAGAGGTGCAGATGACATGTAAGGATTTCCTTTCCTTCCCACATGGACTAGAGAACGAGGCACACTGTTAGATACTTCGTAGATGTTGAACATTTTCCACAGAATTTGACCATTGTCTCCATTCTCCCTTTGTTCTGAGCTCCCACATTAGTCACCAGACTCTATATACCACCCACTTTCACTCCCATCTAGGGACCTTTCTACTGGGCATATCAACAGCTCCCTGATTTTCTTTTCTAAATGTTTTACACCCCTCACTTGGCTGTGAAGTCCTTGAAGACAAGGATCTGGTTTTTATTTCTATTTCTCCTTCAGCATCTGGCACAGTGTCGACAGATGGCAAATATTCCATACATTGGCTAGTTGACTGATTATTGCTCTATTATTCTACGGCAAAACTAAGCCAAACTCACTCCTGTTCTTTGAAGCACTATTTGAAATAGACACGATGTGGAAAAAACCTAGATATCAGGCGACAGATAAAAGGATTTTTAAAAATGTGGCAGATACATAGAATGGAGTACTATTCAGCCCTAAAAAGGAGGGAATAATGCAATAGGTGACAGCAAGGAGGAGAGCTGAGGATATGGTGTTCACTCAAATAAGCCAGGCACAGAAGGACAAACGCTGCAAAATGCCATGTATACATGTGGTCTCAGAGTTCATAGTACGGTCAAGTTCATAAGGATATAAGTGGGGAGTCATCGATCAGGGGATGAGTAAGTTCTAGAGGTCTGTTGTACAACATTGTAGCTGCAGACAACAAGCCCACATTGTGCACCTACAAAGCTAAGGAGATAGATTTCATGTTAAGTGTTCTTAGCACACACACTCTCAATCTCTCTCTCTTTCTCCTCTCTCTCTTACTCATATAATCTCTAATGCCTTCAAATAAAAAATGAACAATAAACTAAATTAAACCAATCCAAACCAAAACTTACCTTGGTCCTATTTCTGCTATTTGTTGCTGTTCCTTTTCTTTGTCCCCTCTGCAGCAAAGCCCTTTAAAGGAGCTTTTTTCTCCCAGTTTTATTGAGACATGATTGACATACAATATTGTATTAGATTAAGACATACAACATAATGATTTGATATATGTGTATATTATTAAAGGATCACCACAATAAGTTAACATCCATCACCTCAGTTACATTTTTTTCTTGTGATGAGAACTTTTAAGATCTACTCCCTTTTGAATTTTTGAATATACAGCAGCATTTTTGAATATACTGGACCGCATTATTACTAGAGCCACCATTCTATACATTACATCCCCAGAACTTATCTATCTTATAACTGAAAGTTTATACTTTTCTATAACTCTCACCCATTTCCACCATCCTTCACCCTCCCACTTCTGACAAACATGAATCTTTTCTGAGTTTGGCTTTTTGAAATTCCACATATAAATGAAATCATATGATATTCTTCTTCCTCTGCCTGATCAATTTCACTTAACCATAATGCCCTCAAAGTCCATCCATATTGTCACAAATGGCAAGATTTCCTCATGTTTTATGGCTGAATAATATTTTATGTGCATCCTACATTTTTATCCATTTATGCCTCAGTGGGCATGTGTGTTGTTTCCACGGCTTGGCTAGTGTACAGAATGCTGCAATGAACATGGGGTGCAGGTATCTCTTTGAGACAGTGATTCTTTTTCCTTCAGATATTTGTCCAGAAGTGGGATTGTGGGATCATGTAGGAGTTCTATTTTTAATTTCTTGAGATCTCCCTACTGTTTTCCAGAGTGGTTGTGCCAGTTTACATTCCCACATACACAAGGGATCCCTTTTCTCTTATCTTTACCATCCTGTCTCTTAGATGACAGCCATTCTAACAGGTAAGATGTAGGATCTCCTTATGGTTTTGATCTGCATTTCCCTGATGATTAGTGAGATCAAGCACCTTTTCTTGGGTCTGTTGGCCATTTGTATGTCTTCTTTGGAAAAATGTTTATTCAGTTCCTCTGAACGTGTCAATTTTAAAAAAAGTAATTAATAGACAAGTGTTTATAACATTTGCCTTATCTCCTACAATTATTGTCCCCGTCTTAGAGTTCACACAGGTTGGGTAGACTAAAACAGGCTTATATATTATATATATATAATATATAATTCAATTAAAAAAATTGAATTGTTTGGCTTTTTTACTATTGAGTTGTACGAGTTCTTTATATATTTTAGATGTTAACCCCTTATCAGACATAAGATTTACAAATATTTTCTCCCATTCCATAGGTTGCCTTCTCATTTTGTTGATGGTTTCCTTTGTTTTCCGTGAAGAAGATTTTTAGTTCTATATAGTTCCACTTACTTATTTTTGCTTTTGTTGTCAAATCCTAAAAATCGTTGCTAAGACAGATGTCAAGGAGCTTAGCACCTTTGTTTTCTTCTAGGATTTTTATCACTTCAGGTCTCATGTTCGAGTCAAGTCAAGTTGATTTTAAGTGCAAAGGAATGCATTGTTAACAATTCCTCTCTTCTCCTTTTCTCTTCGATCTGATCGAGTTGAGAGGTTGCCTCCATTACTTTTCCAAAACTGCTATTGTTCAGGTCACCAGCGACCTCCCAATTGCTGAAAAGAATGACCACATCTCAGTCTTCACCTTTCTTGAGCTCCCCACAGCAATTGAATCAACTGATTCTGATACATTCCTCTCCCTGGTTTCAAGAACCCCACATACTCCTACATCTTGAGTTGTTCTCTCTCAGATCTTTTGCTGGTCTTCTCCTTGCCCCAACCTCCTAATATTGGAGTGTCCCAAGGTCCTGTTTCCAAGAGTGCCCTTGGTCTGGTTCCCTTCTTCTTTGGTGATCATATCCAGTCTCAGGGCATTTAAACATCAGATGTATGCAAATAACCTCCAGATTTATATTTAAAGCTCGATATCTCCCAGTAGGCTAACTTCAGACTTACGCTCAGCATTTCCTTTTGTATATCTGTTAACAGATACCTCCATCTCAACAAAACTCATATTGTCCCCTGCAAAACTTCCCTTCCATCTGAGTTGTGAGGAACTCAGCTCTTTCACTGCTCAAGTCCCAAACATCAGACTACCACCAAATCTATCAGGAAATCTCCAAACTTATATTTGGAAACAGAACACTTACTACCTCCACCTCTGCTGTTTCTGTTCTCTCTCTTCTATCCATCTCTGTGATCTACCCCTGCCTTCTATTCTCAATACAGCAACCAGAGTGATCTTTAGAAAATCTAATTCAGATCATGCCTAAAATTCTCAAGTGGCTTTCCATTTATCTTAAAATAAAAGGCAAAGATCTTACGATGGCCAATAATATCCTAGAGGATTTTGGACCCCTCTGACCTTATACATCACCCATTATTGGTCACCCATGTGCGGTACACCCTGAACTAGTCACACCACCCTCCTTGATGTTCCTCAGACACCCAAGTAGTCCGTTCCCTGAGGCCATCGCAATTAACACTTCCTCTCCCTGGAAGCTCTAGCCCTGGATATCTGCACAGCTGAGTCCCTCCCTTCCCTGTAGTCTTTACTCAAGTGTCACCTTCCCATAGTTTCACTCTAACCAGTTGAGAGAACCCCCTATGCTGTCCTCCCAATTTCTTCTACTCAAGTCTACTTTGCCTGTTCCATAGCATTTATCACCTTAGAATGTAAGATAAGTTGCCATTTCTTATTTTTCTTACTATTTCTTTCTTATTTCTTATTCCTTATTATCCACCTTCTCCCACTGGCATAGAAGCTTCATGAAGGCAAAGATCTGTGTCTGCTTTGTTCACTGAGTCATCCCAAGCTCCTGACACATAGTAGACACTCAGTGAAATTTGTTTAATGGATTGATTATTCATTTGCCTACCACTCTGGAGCCAGGTAGGCAGAGTTAGTGGCTAGAGTGGGTCTTCACAGACCAAGAAACCTAGTGGGTATGGGGTCCCAGGTATAGGAGGGAAGGAGGATGAATCATTTATCCACATGCCCCTCTCCTACGGTGGTGTAAATAGAGATTTAACCTGAGCGTCCTTCAAAGCACTGAGCCTTCCCAGGAGAAAAGTGTTGACAAAGTTTAAGGGGGTAGGAGTTGCTGAGGGTGAGACTTTGATTTGTAGAATTTTACTTTATTGGGAGAGCATGTTGGAGTCCTTCCCTCCTCATGGGACTGGTCCCCTTTGTCCTGCCTCTTCTGTCCAGGGTTCATAGCTACAACTTGTGATCAATCCCCTTCTCCTGGGGGATAAGGAGGGGCTTGGAGCTCAGACGCCATCAGCAACACAACCCCAATCAATGCTGAGATCAATGCTGCTGTTTGAAATCCAAATCCGTGGCATTCACTTCATCCAGCAGCATTTTCCTCAGCAGAGTGGGGACTCCAGGAGCTGTAGCCTTTTTCCCTCTAAATTGAAAGTGGGTTTTTTTTAGTCACAGTAGTGGTTTTCAGAACTGCAAACCAGAGAGGCGTTTTGATTCCACAAACAGCCCCCAGAGGAAACCATTTCAAGCCTGACATTTTTCTTCTTTCGCCAAGGGACCCAATAGCATCATCTCAAAACTCTCCTTCCCCCAGGCCTCCCCATCTCTTGCACATACACATACACACACACACACAGAAAAAAATTTACCTCCCATTGAACTAACTTAAATGGAAAATAAAATCACTTCCTTCAGCCTATTTTTACTCCATCAGAATGAAGAGGGAAAAAAATGTATTATAAAGAAGGGTTCTAATGACCTTACCTGCTTAGAGCGACAGACACCAGAGGATCTTATTAGCTGAAAAGTCTTTTGTGTTCGCATCTGTCTAGGTAGGGACACTACTGCCTTCGTGTTTGTGTTTGGACAGGGCCGCCCAGCCTCCCGACATCCTGTGGAGAAGGACACCTTGAAGTGCCTCATGCCGACATCACAGAGCCCCAGGTCTGCTTATCTGGGTCAGCAGAGAGCCTGCTCCCCACAGGCAGCCAAGCACTTCTGGGGAAATAGAGGATTTGTTAAGAACTGAATGTTTGTTCCTGTGCTTTTGTGAAACCTCCACATTGACGGGCAGCTCTCACCTTCCCTTCCCTAGAAAGACAGAGAAATCTCTCTGGAAAATGAGAAGGGGTACCTCCTAGAAAGCCTGAAGCTTTGGGAGTATGAACACATGAAGACATGCCTCTCACCTTGTTCTTGCCTGGCTTTCAGTTGTCCTCCTGATGAAAACTGAGGGTGTCTCAAAACATTCCTCACCTTTGGAGAGCATACAATCCTCTCAGAGGATGTCAGAGCTGGAAGGGATAGTAGGGGTTGATTAACTCATGTTCCTCCCCAGTCCCATTTTACAGATGAATGAACTAAGGAACAAAGAGAAAAGCCTGTACAGCAAATGGGAAGCAAAGCTAGGCTTAACTAGAGTGATAATTCATTTCGGAGTTTTTGTGTAGGGAAGGCTCACGGTGGGAGGCAATATTCTGGAGAGGGCAACTGGGAGACATATTTTGAAGCTGCTTTTGCATTCAAGGAATTTCTTTTTTTTAATTTAGGATGCATATTTGTTTCGGAGGCCTTGCTAATATACCAGGTTAATATACCTTGTTAATATACCAGGGACACCAAAGGCCCTCTCTCTTCAAGAACACTGTGGTTCTCAGAGAGTCCAGAAAGTCTGATTCCTAATCTAGAGCTGTGTTCACCACTCTTCACTACCTTTCCAGGGACATTGTCATAGAAGACAGTCATCAGAATCCCTGCCAGAAGACTCCCTGGGGCCATGGTCATGGTCTCCAACGTGGCATAGGCTGGGTGATGCCTCTCCTATCATCATGTGCTTGGTCTGGGGTACCTTATAGACCTTCAGGCTGCGAGGCTTCAAGGAAATAAATGACATCAGATTTGTTTTGCTTAGAAATTTCAAAACTCTTGCCTCATAGAGTTCTTATTTCTCTGCTCACTCTGCCTCGTCCCATCTTGGTATTTTCTAAGCATACAGTGCTTCCACTATCCTGCTACCACAGAGTCCTTTGCATGAGTGTCACCCCATAGAGCTCACTTCGTAAGCAAGAGCCTGCATGGGCCTGGTAGTTTGGCCCAAATCTGTACTGTCTACACCTGCATGCATTGTTAGCAAGATGAGCCATCAAGGGCATGACCATAAGTTAGTGTTACCCATCCCTTCTCTTGAGAAAAGAGCTATAAATTCTTGCTGATCAAGAATCTTGATCGTCAAAGCAAAGGTATTCATTATCAAGGATGTTGTACATTTGCAAATTCCAGACCAGAGCAATAATACTTAACCTCTAATGAAAAGTAAGACCATCTGTAGGTCTTTTTCCAAACATAAAGTCTTGGCCCCATCAGAATTCTCAGTGCTCATTGAATTGTAGGGATGGGATAAGAGCAGTTTTTTTTTTTAGAGTTCATTGCTTCATATTTATATCATATTAACATGTGCATTTGGTTCAAGAAAAAAATTAAAAATCAGGAAAGGCTGATGAAGAAAAGCGACAGTAACTTAATTGCTGTCCTGCCCTCTTGGCTATTCCTCTAGGCTTTTATCCCAAAACCAACTCGATTTCCTCCTTCTGTCCTATAACACATTTCTATTATTTGTATGGGTACTGTCTATGATTGATGAGGATTTGGCTCATTTATACCACTTCTTCCTCTCCCTCACTAACTGAACAAATTGCTCTCCTTAGTCACCCCAGCTCTGCATCAGGGAGCAGCATACTCAAACCTCCACTTCCTTGGGGCACCTGGGTGGCTCAGTCCTTAAACGTCTGCCTTCAGCTCAGGTCATGATCCTGGAGTCCGGGGATCCAGACCCTCATCGGGCTCCCTGCTGGGTGGGGAGCCGGCTTCTCCTTCTCTCACTCCCCCTGCTTGTGTTCCCTCTCTCGCTGTGTTTCTCTCTGTCAAATAAATAAATAAAATCTTAAAAACAAACAAACACACACTTCCTGCCCATCCTCCAGGCACTATCTGCAGACTCTGGAGCCTTTAGGACGGAGGTGGTGCTGGTTGGAAGGGTGGGACACCTCCCTTGTCAATAGGCTGATTCTAAAAGTTGCAAACCAATGAACAGAACTTCCACTATTATGCTCACGTCCCTGTTGTTCTCTGCAGAGCCAGGAACAGTGTGTTCTGGTGCGTGTGCAACTGGTAATAGGGGACCCTGTCAGGACACAGACATTGTATCTGTTCATGGATAGTTTTTGTTTCTCGGGCATGTTGATGTTTGAAGCAATCAAGTACAAGTTTTGTCACAATTATAGAGAAACCCTTGACATTATATAAAGATCTTAAGAAAACACACACTGTGGAGTGGCGCCTTTCATTCATTCAAGAAGTGGGTTTAGTAGCTTCTGCATTAAGTAATGGAGGGAGGAGCTGCAAATGTCTTACTGCAAAGGTCTGGCTCCTGTGTTAAATTAAAAAAGCAGAAAAAAGCAAAAGGCTTAATGAAGAAGGCTGTCCTTAGGTTGTGTGTTTTAGTTTTCATGACACCTCTATTAGATGCAAATGTCTTTAAGGACCAACAGTATCTAAAGAGGAGCAGAACTCTAAGGTTTAAAGAGAAACTGTGATTCTAGCTGCAGAGGTCAACAAAGAGTTAACAGCGCTAATGTTTTACTTAGGATTGTCAGTGTTTTTGTTAGTGCTTTAGTTACAAAGTTCGGCAAGTTTGGAGTCATCAGCCAAACCCTATTTTTCCAGTAAGCCCTGTTGTTTTTATTGTATAATTTTGTAGATCATGAAATAGTTCAGGGATCCCTATATCATGTTATAGCAGAAATGCCTGCCTGTGTTGGGTTTATGTTTCCTTCTCAGTTAAAGCGAGAACTTATCAAAGTTTTGATATAACTACTGGGATAGAAATAGGCATACATTTCTATAGAAACAACTTTGAATGAATTATTCCTTTCTATTTTTCTAATGTTAGAATGTTAGAATTTCCTCAATTTTTTTCAAGTTCTTAATCATCATCTCTGGTCTATTAATTACCCTAATCTCTAGAAACTTATTTCATTTCTTCATTTTGATCCAGCCTTGACTGGTTGTTCTTTCATGGCTTTGTTCATAGTTGTTTACCCTCAGACAAAATTTATTTGGCGGGGGGGGTTTCTACATTTTCCTTTTCCTTGGTTTAACGGCTTTTATTTACTGGTGTATATTCTTTAAAAACATCCTATAGAAAGATGTAAGAGGCATACTTTTGAACACTTGCATATCTGAAGAGGCTCTATTTCTAGCACTTAACTGAAGATATGCCTGGGTATAGAAATCTACATTCAAAATATTTTGCCTCTGAATTTTAAAGGCATTGACCCATTGTCTTCTAGCATCCAGTGTTTCTGATAAGAGGTGCAATGTCAATATGATTCTTATTTCTGATTTTTTTTTTCTGAAAAGTTTAAGGATGTTTTCTTTATTCTTTCTGTTCTGAAATTTTACGTATGTGTCTAGTTGAGACTCTTCTTACTTGTTATGCTTGGTACTTGATGTCTTTTATTTAAAGAATCTAAGGAAATTCTCTTGTTTAATTCTTTAATAAGCTCTCACTTCTACTTTCACTGTTCCCTATTTCGTAACTCTTATTAATCAGATATTAGAGCTCCTGAATTAATACTTGATATCTCTTATATGTTATCCTATTTTTTCTTATATTTTATTTTATTTCTTCGATTTTAAAATATTTTCTGAGATAATTTCTCCAACTTTATCTCTCGAGGCTTCTATAGAGATTTTTTTAAATTTTAACAGTCACATTTTTAAGTTCCAAGAGCTTTTTCTTGTTCTCGATTATGTCTTTTATGTATCACCTTTTTCTCATGTATAAGGGGAATACATTCTCTAATTTCTATGATTGTGTTTACACATATTTAAATTTCTCCTCTGCTCCCTGAAATATGTGTTGCATTCTGGTGAGCTACAAGACCCTCTCTGCCTCCCCCAGCTGCTCTGGGCATTAAAGGGCTCATTGCCTCTTTCTTCATAGCACATCTAGTCAGGGGCTTCCTAAATTCTGCTTCATCAATTGTCCCTCCTACGTCTACTTTTCTCTTCCAATAAACCAATTTGTGGAAAACCTTTGTCTATTTCCGCTTCTCCTTTGTGTTGTCTTTGTTGATGTGGGTTTATACCTGGGTTGTTTTGCTTACTTTAATGAAAACTTCTTATGGAGAATGTGCATCTGTGATCAGTTCAGCACCTTGTGGGAGAAGTTGGCACCTAGAGTTTTTTAAAGATCAGCAGAATAACATAACCCAGGAATTACACTTCTGGGCATTTATTCGAGAAAAATAAAATTTTTATTTATATAAAAATATATATATTCATTTCATATGAACTTTATTTGTGATAGCCAAAACACTGGAGACAACCCAATATCCTTCAACTGATAACTGGATAAATAAATTGGGGTATATCCATACAATGGAAAACTATTGAGCAATAAAAGGGAGTAAATTATTGATAAACAACAACTTGGATGGATCTCAAAGCCATAGTCCTAAGTGAAGAAAGTCAATCTGGAAAGATTATTTACTGCATGATTCCATTTATAGAACATTCTCAAGGTGACAGAATTCTACAGATATAGAAGAGATCTGTGCTTGTCAGAGATTAGGGTTGGGGAAATAATGAAGCTATTAAGGTGTGATAGGAGGGAGGTTCTTGGTGGTGATGGAACAGTTCTATAACCTGACTCTGGTGTTGGCTACTCAAATATGCACATGTGATAAGATTTTGTAGAACGACACACATATACCAAAAAGGAAAGTGTATGTGAAAACTCATGAAATCCAAATAAAGTATGTAACTGAGTTGTTAGTATTGCTTATAACCACATCAAGGTCTTTGTTTTGACAATGTCCAATATTTATGTAGAATATTTTCATTGGGGGACCTGGGTGAAGAGTATATGGAATTCTGTACTATTTAATACGAGTTTATACCTGTTGTTTACTTTCAAGACCCACTGTATTAGTGAGTCTATTAGTGAGTCTTAATAAAATAAAAAGCTATTTTTAAAAAATGTCCTTTTCTTTTCAGCATTCCGATTCATTGTTTATGTACCACACCCAGAAAAAAACCAATTTTCCAAGAAACAAACACACCAAAATAACCTCTCTAGGGGCGCCTGGGTGGCTCAGTCATTAAGCGGCTGCCTTCGGCTCAGGTCATGATCCCGGAGGTCTGGGTTCGAGCCCCACATTGGGCTCCCCGCTCGGCGGCAAGCCCGCTTCTCCCTTTCTCACTCCCCCTGCTTGTCTTCCCTCTCTAGCTGTGTTTCTCTCTGTCCAATAAATAAATAAAATCTTAAAAAAAAAAAAAACAACTTCTCTAGGTGATTCCAATTATGAGTCAGTATTGAGTTTTGCTACATTAAACTAGGCTCTGAAAATTTCTACAATAAATTCGTCCCGCTGAGTTCTGTTTAAGCCAGCATTGACCAAATTCACTTGACTGAGAAACCTCTCTGTCACAAGTTTGGAAACATGTTATGGAAAACTCAGTGGAAAGTGATGACGAAAGAAATGGCCAATATTTTCCTAAAGCATTTCCTTGAAATTTTCTAAAAGAGAATGCAGAGTCCTCTATCCTTACCTGCCATTCTGTATAGATGGTTTCCTGATGTATTTTTACTTGAACAAAACCTTTTAACCGAGGTCCCAGAGGGGTTCTGACCGGTGTGGATGTTCTTAGGACCCACAGATGTTAGGTAAAGAACTTCGGGGACATGAGGCCCTGTTGCAAAGCTCGTCGGCCGAACACCCTTGGGCAAATAGCTTCACACTCCTAGAGGTGTCATGTCTGTTACCCTATTTAGAACAGCCCTGGTGGGTTTGGTGTTAAAGAGGGAAGAGTAGTAGAGCAAATCAAATTGCTCTGAGATTATCATTCCAAGATACAAGACCCATTCATCAGCCACTTAGACTGTGGTTTCAAAGGACAGAAATCTGCCTGTTTAGGCAGGTGGGAAAATAGATTGGACCTTCTTGTCTGCAGATACAGAGTTTGATTGTATTGGTTTATACAACAGGGGCTGGCTGCAGCAGGCAGAGTCATGCTAAGTAGTAAATTGACCACCTTCCTTAATGCTGTCTGAAGCCGCCACTCTACTTGCCCATGTTAACCTTGCCTTAAACTTTTCAGGTCTTCAGGACTCACCTCCCTTCAGCTTTTATGAACTCTGTTGGCAGCAGGTCAATTTGCACTGGCTTGTGTTTTACACTGAAAAAACCAGAAAGTCCTTGTCAGGGGCACGGGCTGTGTGTGTTCGACCTTGGAAATTCACACTTAACCTGTGTTGTTTTGAAATAACATAATACCAGGGTAAATCTGCCTGTTTCCAGGTAACTGAAACCACCATTTTGCCTTCTTAGTAACTATTCAAGTCAGATACAGCTGTCAGACTGAGTACGTCCTGGCCCCAATCTAGGTCTCCACTAATGTGATTGGAAACTCTGTATGGGTAGGATTTAGTCTTTTCTTAAGAAAACAAAATAAATAAACAAAAACAGAACCAAGACTCTTCTGAGCCTCGCACACAGCAGATGGCCAAGAAATGCTTTGCTCACTAGCATGTTGCTGTGGAACTCTGGCTTACAAGTCAAGAGGCTAGATCTCAGGATGCCTCTACCCACCCTGGAGACCTGGACTGTTCATACGTGAGATGAGAGCACCAGCATTTGGCCATGGAAACCACACTTTACCCAGCCAATAACACAGAATCTGACATGTGTGAGCAAGTGGGGTGCTCCTTTACTTGGTGGTAGAATGCTGGGATAGGGCCAAAAGCCATCACCTTGTGAGGTACCTTTAACTCAATGGACCTCCAAGGGCTTCTTGGACAACTGTTTGACCACCTGTGGATGAAACCTTTTTGGTTTCATTCGCCCCTCATACTGGTCAAAAAGAAACTAAAGAAGGTCCATTACCTGCCTAGGGTGACAAGCTGTCCAGCTTTCCTGAGCCTGAGAGGTTACCCAGAATTAAGGACTTTCAGTGCTGAAATTAGGACAGTCCTGAGCAAACTAGGATGGTTGGTCACCCTATTGAAGAACCTTCAGGAGCACTGGAGAGAATGCCAATAAGGTCAGAGTGATGATCAACGTGGGAAGAGGTTCCTGGCAGGTGTAAACCGTAAAAGGGTCCCGAATGACCCCCACCTCCTGGTGTGCATGTTTTTGTGTAATGCCCTCCCTTAGAACATGACTGGGATCTGTGACTTCCTTCTAACCAATGGAATATGGCGAAAGTGATGGCTATCACTCCTGTTCTACGGCATGAAATAAAAGGCCTAGCATTTGCACACTGGAGCTAGAACTCTCCTTCCAGGTTTGATGAAGTAAGTAATGGCAGAGAAGCACGTGCACACATGAGGATTTGCGGGGGGGCCTCAGCCCCAGGGCCGGTAAAAAGTTCAAGCTCTCAGTCATCCTGGGCTCGGAAATTGATTCTTCACCAGGGGAACCTCCGGATGAGGCCACAGCCCAGCTGAGACCTTAGTTGCAGCCTGTGAGACCTCGACCAGAGCACCCAGCTCAGTTGAGCCTGGACTTCTGACCCACGGAGACGGAGATAATTAACGTGCTTTTGTCAAGCTGCCATGTTTGCCCTAATTTGTTCCACAGCCATGGAAAATGAATACAAGATGTTTTTGAACATGTCCCTATGCTTGTGAGAATTTGCTCACAGGGGGAAGAGTCAATGTCCCCACCATTCTGTGACATAATCCACTCGTGGCACTCCTGAGAAGATGGCACATCCAGGTGGGCAGCAAGGTCTCCCTCCGGCCCTGATTCTCTGTGCCTCATGTTACTGCCTTCTGGGCCTGATATAGACCCTCTGAGTGCCTTCCTTGTTCACATGCTTAGAGTCGCAAAATCAGAGAAACAAGGTTTTAAAAATAGGTCATTTCTGACTAGAATCACTGGCCTGTACGGCACTGACCAGCTCCCTTTATGATGGTATAGTCACTTGTAATAGATTAATGAAGTTACGAGTAAAAATCAGCCTTCAAAGTGATTCCCTCCCTCCCTCCCTCCCTTCCTTCCTTCCTTCCTTCCTTCCTTCCTTCCTTCCTTCCTTCCTTCCTTCCTCCTTTCCTTCCTGTCTCCTATTCATCATCTTCCCCTCTCCCTGTCCTCCTCTCCCTTAATTTGCACTCATTTCTCTTGTTCAGAGAAGAGGGTAAAGGGTTTAGAACACATGGCAGTGTACCAAAATGGTCTCGTGGAAATGAGGATCCTGCTACTAGAAATGTAGGGAGGACATACAGTAGAATATAACTGACAGTTTTTGCATTGCAGGCCAACCTCCAAGTTTCTTTGTTTGATGGACCTGCCCCCCACCATCTCCGTGTGATTATGCATTTGACAACTTAGGGGAAGAAGGAGAGGGGCAGTACCTGAGGCTCATGCACACCCTGCCGAAGCAGCAGCATGTGAGAGCTGGCCCAGCCCCATCCTGGACCCTTGTCATCATCTACCTGAGACTGACCATCCTCAGCCACTTGACTTGGTCCCAGATTCACATATTTATCAGTAGCTGTCCTGGATATCCTGAGCTTTGGGCCAACTCTGCCAGCGACTCCAGACTGTTTCCAGTTGGAGAGGACCAGGGAAGCATTGTCCCGGGAGAGCATGTGCAGAGACTTGCTGACTTGCTTTCTTATGAGAACTCACCTGACTTCTCAATTACAGGGCAGCCAGGGCCACGGGCAGCGAGAATAAGATAGCTTCGCCACCGTGACATTCGTGCTGCCAATGCCCAGGAAGAAGCTCTACAAATCCAGTATTCATTATTTACTTTGAAAGCTGATAGGTTGGCTTATACCTTCTATTGCCCAAAAATGATTTAAGGTGAACATTTCAGGATGTTCCTCAGTGGGCCTGACCACCCATCTGTGTTCACAATACAGTCCAGAGGAGCATTTTCTTGTACGTATTGTGTGGTTCAGTATTTTGACCCGGCTGCATGAAATATGGCACCCCTGCTCAGCCTCAGAAAGGGGAAGTCACACACAGGCACACACACTCATACAGTGAAAAATCTCATGAGTCAAACTGTTCTGGGACACACTGACTATAGAAATCACAGGGGCTCTCGATTTCCTTTTCTTCTGTTTTTTTTGTTGTTGTTTGTTTGTTTTGTTTTTGTTTTTGTTTTGTTTTGCTTAAAATATATTAGTAAAAACAAAGAAGAGACTATGGTAGATTTTTCTAGAAACTTTGTTGCCAGCCTCTCTGACATGGTCATTCTAATAACTTGGACAAATCACTGGCTTGCACAATATCAGTGAAAATCAAGCCTATATGATGTCTAATGAAGCCATTTCATTGAGGGGAATTTCAGCCATAAAGCATCCCTAAGAGAGGGCTCGGGATCTTGTCACCTGGTCAGCAACTCCCTTAATCTTCAGCCTCCTTGAATGCGATGCACAAAGCTAATTCCTGAGGGGAATTGTAAATCAGCAATGATCACTTCTGTCACATGCTGAAGCCTGGACTATATATAAACAACTGACAGTCATTTTCCCTCTGTGTTCTTTTTTTTTTTCCATTAGGAAGATGGGTTTCTTCAAAGCACTTTGCTATTTTAGGGCCTCGAACATTTCCAGCACTTGAACGGGACTGCTCTGAGCCTTGACTTATTTACAGAGAGATGTTGAACTGAGATAAGGCTACTTAATAATCCACCAGTTCTTGCTAAACAGTTTCTTTCCATATCCCCGGTGGAAGCTGGGAGCCAGCACTCAAAGACTGAGCCTGAGATGCACTCTTTTTATTCTAGAAAAGGCTACTTGAACCCTGAGTTACACAGAATGGCTTCACGGTTGGCTTTTAACACTGGTCAATGGCTAAATAGTTTCGAAGCTTTAAGGTGAAATACAGAAGAGGGGTTTCAGAGAAGGGAATTCACTAATTCTTATCCTTGCAATAGTTTTGCAAGATCCATCATAATATCATTCTTACATTAAAGAAGAGGAACTAGAGAATCAAATTGCTCATATGGGGCAGAACCAGTATTTGAATCCAGGTCAGCCTGATTATCACATTCACCAATCCCACTATCCCAGCCATGCCAGTAACCTATAGAAGCCATGACCTTCCAGATGGAAGAGAACCAATCACTTGCCAGCAGGTACTCCAAATACATGAGGCCCAAAAGTCAGTTCACATGTCAAATACATATGAAGCCCTTATTACGTATCAGGCACTGGACGAGGCCCTGGGAAGAAAAAGTTAAGTTATTGTCCACCTCGAAGGTTCTTAGTCTAAATGCTTAGACTAGGAACATTAATCAATGATGATCTACATTTATTAAACAAGGCAAAGAAGTTAATTCTTCCTATCTTAAGCTTATTCTCTCTCTCTCTCTCATATACACCTACCATTCAGGCTTAATCTTTGTGAAGACTTTTCTGTTTAAAAATCACACTTATTCACCACAATCAATGTAAAGTTAATAAACAGGAAAATATTGCCCTTTACTCCTTCTTCATCAGGGATAGCTCAGAAAATGGTGCCACCTTGACATGAGGGAAAGAAATCTAAACAATTCTAAAGAGTGAGATTTGTTTTTTAAATGTATCTTTAAAAATCCTATTTATTATAGAAAAAATAGAAGATATAGAAAAAAAATCACACCCTCCTGTCCCCATAACACAATCAATATTGATATCTTGCTTTTTCTTGTGACAAAGTTTTTCCAGGCATGTGTATGTAAACACAGGGTTGTGCCCTAAATACTGTTTTGTAGCTCACTTTTCTCTTAGAATACTATAAACATCTGGCTGTTTAGCTATATAAAAATATCATCTAAAATAACTATGTACAAAGTCCACTGCTGACTCTATTGTCCTATTTATCCAATTGCTACTGTTGGACATTTTAGGTTATTCCAATAAATGATGTTCTGTTGAACATTCTTGTCCATTCATTTTTGGGCAATGATTTGATTTTCTTAGGCTATATCTCCAGACATGAAAGTGCTAGGTTCAAATTCATGCACGTATGTTAAAGATTTTTGCTCTCCAGAAAGTCTGTAGCAACTCACATCTCGGTGGGAAGAGGAGGGGTCCGTCTTCCACCCTTTCCTAACAAGCACTCGAGAGTTTAGACAGCAGTTGGGCGAGAGCAACTTTTAAGACCACTTGTGAAGCTTCATCACAATGGCAGCTCCTGGGTGGAATGGGCCTGGAGATGGGCCGTGGACTTCCTGATCTGCTCTTTTCTCTCTTGGTTTGAGGATTCTGTGAAATGACTGATTTTCAGAGACAAACAGGCTTCCAGAAAGCCTTCCCTCCTCCTGGTCTTTTGATGGTAACAAAAACATGACAAATAAGAGAGAGAATCTTGGCCAGTTTAAGCACAAGGAAGCTATTTTTGCATCAGGACACAATAAATGATGCTGCATTTGGAAACACGGGTCCATTTCCTGATCCCTTATTACAAAGCACCATCACAGCCATAAATGGAAGGTGTAATAGGGAAGCAAGCAGAAGGATGCACTGGCCCCAGGAAACCAGGGGTGTGGGCCTAAAGTTCTAGAAGGTTGTTCTGGGTTACCAGAGGAAAATGCTGCAAGATTTCAAGCCATCAGACTTAAGAATGAGGACAGCAGAAAGGATAAGCAGGGTCACCTGCTCATTTGTGGAAGTCCAGAGTCCTACTGACTACTCCCTTGGTCCCTAAGAACAAGGGTGGGTTCATGTGAAAACAGCACAGGTCCAGGATCTCTGCATCCAACCCTTCGTCCCTTTGCCCTTGCACAAACCTAATCACTCTCTTGTAAACTTTTGCTTCTCACTGGACACTCCTGGGTATATTGGCAGATCTCCTCTGTCTCTGTCCTGACCTTTGCCCTCTGTTTTAAAATGCAGAGTGACAGGATGGTGGAAGGACTTCATTTGTTTTCTTTATTCTCAGGATCTGGTGCAAATAAATCATTTCACATGTAAAATAAATGAATAAAAAAATAGAAATAAAATGCGATCACCCTGCCCTGCGGGTCAGCCGGGTCCACTGGTAAAAACACCCTCTCTCCCAGATGCATCAGGACGCCTGAGTTCTCGTTCTGTTGGTGTGCACTGTCAGCCAGCATGGGGATTTCACTGAGCTCCCTGATGCCTGAGGTCCAGCAGAGGACGGGTGACCTGACAGCCAAAGCAGGGGACAGAAGAGTGACACATCTAGACGGAGTGGCACCCCTGACTCCGGTCTCCCAAGGGCTCTGCCTCTTCTTTGTCCTCACTTGTAGAGATCCCTCCAACAAAGCCAATCAGAAGGGATTGCCTTTACCTCTTAAATACTGTGCGGCGGCTCCTCACCTGCTCTGAATTGAGAGACGAAGAAATGGAGGCACAGAATGAAGTGGGAAGAAAGAACCAGCAGGGAACTTAAAGGAGTTGTCCCATGTCAGGCTTATGTCCCATGTCAGGGCCTGACACGGATTACACTTTGCACGCGAGCTGTTATTTGTGATTTCTCCAACTTTTACCACCGTGGGCTCAGCGAGATGCGCGCTGGAAACAGCTGGGGCCACGTTCGCCGCGGAGCAAGGACACGGCGAATGGTGGCCGCCTGGCGATCAGCAGAGCCTGGGATGCAGGCTGTTTGATACCAGCCACACATCCCCCCCCCCAAATTTGGAGTCGCAAGGCTCCCCAAAGACTCGGCCCCTCAGATAATTTCCTCCCAGAACTCTTGGCCTCTGCTGGAGACTTCTTTATGGGGGATTTATCTCAGCTTTCCCTGTTTTTTTCCCTCTCTTCACTGTGCATCGCTTATCACTCCGCTTTGCTCTTCTGCTCTCCACTTCCATCTATTATCTCTTCGGTTGCCCACAATGGCTCCCACTTTGCATACAGCCACCGCATTCTGGCTCCTTCTCCCCTGTGACTTGCTTCCCTTTGTCTCCACACTCCTGAGTGATAATGCATTGCCAGAAGGTCAGGCGGACCTCGCCGATATGCATTTTATCTCCTGCAGTTGGAAAACAATTACTGCTCTCCTCTCTGTACTTTCTGTCACTGGGAACTTTTCAAACGCTTTCTCCCTACAACTTTTTTTTTTTCTTCTAAAAATTACCAGTGGTTTACTTCCACTTTTGTGCATGTGTGTGTGTGTGTGTGTGTGTGTGTGTGTGTGTCCCAAATACCAACTTGCTGATAGTTTTTACAGAATGCATAAAGACACATGGGCGGGATCACCTCTTCTAATTTTCTTTCATATGTCTTTGTCATTGGGAAAATAGCACGTGTATTTCTGGCTTGGCCCCCTTCCCCACTTTTTTGTTTTGTTTTTGAGAGCGCATCCTGACAAAGAACTGTTTTAATGGTGTCAGCAATACTTTCTAACCTGTCAATAAATCACTCTTGTAGCTTCTCAGCAAACAAGTTTTTTCAGAGACCTTGAGTTTCACTCACACTTGAAACATTATTTGTCATCAATTTCTTGGAAATCCTCTCCTTGTCTTGCTTTACTTTGCTTCTCAATATTGACCTCCTCCCACATACAAAGGACAATCTGCATAATCTAAACCATAGAGGACACCGAACGTCTGATGCATTCTTTTTTTTTTTTTTTTTATTTGACAGAGAGAAGAAACACAGCCAGAGAGGGAACACAAGCAGTGGGAGTGAGCGAGGGAGAAGCAGGCTTCCCGCTGAGCAGGCAGCCCAATGCAGGGCTTGATCCTGAGACTCCTCTGGGACCATGACCTGAGCTGAAGGCAGAGGCTTAATCACTGAGCCACCCAGGTGCCCCCGGTCTGATGCATTCTTGACTCCCTCCCTGTCCCCTCATCTCAAAAGGCATGCTTTCCTAGTTAGCATTTGCAAGCAGAGTATCCTGACCAGAGTTTTAAGCTGAACTCAAAAATATCAACTACGGCTACAGTGAATGCTCCATCACATAGGTAGAAATTTTATAAATGGTCTATTAATCTCAGGCTGGCCTCCTGTGATGCCTACCAAATAGTCCATCTGCTCCCTCACATTTCCAGGCCCCCCATTAGGTTAGGAGGGGCCACGTTACAGGGGCTGGCCAATGAGCTGCAAGAGGAAGTGATGTGCCCCAATTCTAGGACAAAGCACAGAAAATCCGGAGCAATTCTCCAGCTGCTCCTTCATCAGTGACTGAGCAGACCTGGTATCAAGATGGTGGAGTCCTACGCCTGAAGCAGCCTGCTGTGTTCTGGACCCCTGCTAAGAGGAGGAATGAACTTGAGTTAAGGCACTGGACTTGTCAGTAGCACAGCTTAACTTAACACATCTAATGCTCTAGCATTCTGTGTTACAAAAACAGGCTTGCCCCTTCTGGATTAGCTTCACTAGGTTCTGAAAACTAACATTAATTTTGGTATTGTTCCATATGAGATACAGGTACCAAAAAAAAGTTATCAAGACATAAACACAATATATGACAACATCATAACCTAAATAGTTAACTAGTAAATAGAGCAACAGATATGCCAAGCATCAGGGAGGGAAGTATGATGGAAAAGGTTTTAGTATTCCTAGATGCTTAAACAATTGCAATTTTAATCACTTAGTAGAGTGAGAGGGGAAAGAGACAGACTGCCCCACAAGTGAGATGTAGCTGGATTCCAGAATTAGAGACATGTTCAGCAACTCAACACCAGCACCACCACCATCAGGGCAGAGATGGCACATTATCATCTGCTCCACAAGCAGATACCTCTTCATTATGACAGCTGATGTCACTTGCCCTTTGAAAAAATATGTTTAAAACAACAAATACGAAATCTAGAACAAAACTTTTAGAAAAACTATGGATAATTTTTGTCAGTGGAGGATGAAATATGGAATGCAGTCTATAAATAATCTTTAAGGCATCAAAAGCACATAAAAATGGATAAATCAAAATTTAAAACTAAAATATTTATATGATAAAGTAAAAAGATGAGTCACAAATTGGGGAAAACATATTTGCTAGCACACACTTAGCAAGGGATTAGTATTGAGAATATATAAAGAACTCTTTAAAATAAATAAGGATGGGGTGCCTGGGTGGTTCAGTTGGTTAAGCAACTGCCTTCAGCTCAGGTCATGATCCCGGAGACCCGGGATCGAGTCCCACATCGGGCTCCCTGCTCGGCAGGAGGCCTACTTCTCCCTCTCTCACTCTCCCTGCTTGTGTTCCCTCTCTGGCTGTGTTTCTCTCTGTCAAATAAATAAAATCTTTAAAAAAATAATAATAAAATAAAATAAAATAAAATAAATAAGGAAAATATCCAAAAAAGTAGAAAAATGGGCAAAGGATATTAACTAGAAACACATAGATGTGGCAACCCAAAGACTAAAACCATATGCAATATGCTTAGTATATATAATAAGTGGAGTTATCTACCAACATTATATTTTTACCTAAACTCTGGTCTTCACACTTAGCAAAAGAAGATGTGGTCCCCAAAGCAAGGGTCTACTTTGAGACAGAAAAGGAGGCTCTGTATTTCTGTGGCTGAAATGGTACTCCCAGCAGCAAGTGACTTAGGACTCAAAGCCTGGACCAAAAGTTCCTTGAGAGACTTTGGAATGCCTTTGAGCAAGCAGACATCTCAAAGAAGAACTTTTCTGGGGCGCCTGAGTGGCTCAGTTGGTTGGACAACTGCCTTCAGCTCTGGTCATGATCCTGGAGACCAGGGATCGAGCCCCATATCGGGCTTCCTGCTCGGCAGGAAGCCTGCTTCTCCCTTTCTCAGTCCCTCTGCTTGTGTTCCCTCTCTGGCTGTGTTTCTCTCTGTCAAATAAATAAATAAAATCTTTAAAAAAAAAAAAAAAAGAACTTTTCTTACCTATGTGGTCTACTTGTTGCTGGGTGGCCCTGAAATACAAGGAGGACTGTACGTTAAATCTCCTTGCAAGAGAAGCGCTCAAGAAGACTTCATTGTAATTGGGACAGCCAGTGAAACTTCTGGAACTGTTGTAAAATATTTCATGCCACTGTCAAAGACCATGTTGCTGGGTTCATGCCCAGTGTTTTCCTCATCACTGTGGACAGACTGCAATAGTTCATGCCTTGTATTGAAGTAATGAGTTACAATTGTTGGGAAAATTTATGTTGAAAATTTTTGCATGTTTTAAGGTTGGCAGTTGCTTATTGGAAATAAGATTTATTAGTCCCTTGGGAAGATGTTCTGCTGGCAGCTTTAATTGAGGACAAAATTGTTAGGAAACCAATGGAACTTGCAATTCCAGCTCCTTCAGTGACCCACCCCTCCCCAGACAGCTCAGCACAGGGCCTAAGGGAAGCTAAAACTCTGATATGTCAGATGGATTTGGGGCAAGTTACGTAACCTTTCTGAGCTTCAGTTTCCTAATCTGTAAATGTGAAAAAAAAAAAAAATAGTGCTCTCTGGGCTTTGGGGATGATGAATGAGATCAGGTCCAGCATAGTGCCTGGCGCACAATCAGCCTACAGTTGGTCTGCCCTCATTGGTAAGGCGAGTCAAGGATTGTCAGATTTTCATTCACAGGGATGACTGAGCTTTCTTCTCCCAAGCCAGAGGGTGAGCACCTTGAACTGGTTCTCTATCAGTGCTGTTGTTTGCAGAGAGCCAGCCATAGCCTTGCTCACAGAGCCCCTTGTGACCTTGTGCTTGTATTAGTGAGACAGATGACCAGGGGAGGGAGGGGAAAGAGCATGCTTGTGCCTGCAGAAAAAGCAGGAGTTAAGACAAAGGGAGAATTTCTGGTCTCATTCCTCCCCACTGCCCTCTGCTGCCCCTGCTCAATTTGTCAAGAATTTGGACTCAGTTCTTCCTGGATGTGGTGGGGGGAAATTAGATGACACCCCGCGGTGCCCTAACCTTGCTTTAATTTCCTCCATAGCTTGCATGATTCTTCACCATGCCACATAGTTTTCTTACTGTCTCTCTGCATCAGTATGTCTGTTGTGTTCATTGTTGGATCCCCAGCATCTGGATGGAAACTGGTGCCATGCTGGCGTTCAACATCTTGTTAAAGGAACTGATTCAATTGAGTGAAATATAACATCACCTAGAGTCACTGTTATGGGTTGAATTGTGTCCTCTAAAATTTGTATTTTGATGACTCAATCCCTGTTTCTTAGAATCTGACTGTATTTGGATATGGGGTCTTGATAGAGGTAATGATAGTAAAATGAGATCATAGGAGTGAACCCTAATTCAATATGACTGGTGTCCTTATAAGAAGAGATTAGATCATAAGTGTGCATAAAGGGAAGACCATGTAAAGACACTGGACGAAGACAGTAACCTACAAGCCAAGGGGAGAAGACTAAGAATGACACCAAACCTCTTACCACTTGACCTTGGACTTTAAGACTCCAAAATAGTAAGGGAATCAATTTCTGTGGTTTAAGCCACCCAGTCTCTGGTACTTTGTTATGGAAGCCCAAGAAAAGTAATATAGTCTCTGAGCAAGATTTCTGTACCAGACAGATCTAAGGTCTGAATTTCATTAGCTTGAAGCACTAACTCTTTAAGAGCCCTTTGGAAACAGAGTACCCTTAAAAACTAAGCAAATCCCTAGTGGGTCTAAGAACTTGAAAGAGTTTCCAAGGACCCAGTCACAGCTCTTCTCTCCCTTTGCTGGGCATGTCAGAGCATACAAATGCACCTCCCCTCCCACAGATTTGGAAGCCTCATGTGGGATTGCTTATTGCACAGATGGTATCCATTTTCTGCTCTGGGTCTTGCTCCCCTAGAGAAAGGAGGTGACAATCATCTGATGTACCTCCTTATTTCCCAGGCCAGAGACATCAGCAGTGTTATTTAACATTTTCTGTGTGTAAGACACTGGCTGGGTATTAGGAGGAGATAGGGGATATGGTCCAGCTCACCTCCATAGGGAAACCTAGACTCTTATAAAAAATTAAAAAATTTACAAACTTTAAACAAACAGAGGCACAAACACCCCTAAGGCAGGATCTAGTAATCCCTACTTGAAACTGTTGTTAAAAAGATGGTATAGTAATTCAGAAAAGAGGGAAGACTCTGACCACTGGAGTGGAGGGAAAGAGTGGCCAGGGGCAGAGTCTTCTTGAATTGTAATATGGGGACTTGTAGTTGTCATGAAGCATTGCCATGTTGGGACTGACAGTGGGGTAGGAATAGACTGGAATATTATAATCCTGGAGAATAGCATAAATCAATGGCAGGAAAAGGTTTGGACCTCAGTTATGTTTGTCACATCTTGGAGAAGAGATCAGAGGTATCACAAGGTAAGCTACTTCTCTCTAAGCTAGATTCCTGGAGGAAATGAGCAAAGCATCCAAGTGAGGTTCAGTTACTTTATTTCTGATTACAGATATTTGCCCAAACTTTCAGGTAGCCTTCTGTGGAGCTGCTTCTCTGTGTCCTTTTACATGCAGACTATCACACTAGCTCCATATCCAGATCTTGGCCTTCAAGATCTCAACACCTGGCAGCATGCACGCTGAAAGCAAATGAAAGGAAGTGGACATGGAAGGAGAAACTTCTCCTTTGAGGGTGAAGTAGCAAAAGCTACTCAGTCACCCATCCTAAGCCTTCCTAAGCAGGATAGAGCCTCATTCTTGCCTTCCAACCCTCATTGTATGGAGAGGAAGACAGAAGAGAGAGAGAGAGAGACAGAGAGAGAGAGAGACAGAGAGAGAGAGAGAGAGAGAGAAAGAGAGAAAATGATTGAGAATGAATCCCAAAAGATAACACATAGCATAGATTGAGAAGCACCACCAATAATGTCCCTGGATCTCTCCTAGCTTTATCAAAACCCCTCTCCTGGAGGTACGGTAGGAGGAGAGGGGTAGGCATAGATCTTTGTGATGCCCCTTAGATGTGGCAGGCAGTGACTAAGGCTGGTCTTCTTGGAGTAGAAGGAAAAGCCACATTAAGTGATGACATGATGAAGAAGAAGGCACAGGAGGACAAATCAAATTTATTTTTTCCCCATACCTAGAACTAAGCTTCACTGTCAGTACCTGTCACCTCCCTTCTTCTCCCCAGCCATGCACAGGTCTAGCAGACAGGATAGGAACTGAGATACAGTTTGCTTTTTCAATAAGTGGAGTTCCACTATCCACAATTCCTTTGCTGCACTACCATGGATAAAATATTACTATGATTACCACTTGTCCAACTATTTGCCCAGAGCTTTATGGAATTTTCTTCCCTGAAACCAGAGTTAATTCAACCCATTTATGTATATACTTTGGAGCTGCACTGGAAGATTGCCCTGTGCTTTGATGCATTGTTTTATCTTTCCTAGTGATGGCAATGGAAGATGAGACAGATCATCTCACTTTTGTACAATTATATAGTGATAACACATGGCATCAAAACACGGGACATGTAATAGTTGTCTCTTAATTTTTCTTTTGCAAAAACGGTTTTGGACTATAAGTAGTTGCAACTACAAACTGAAAATAAAGGCATCTAACAGCCCTTAGCTGTTTCAGGCAAAATTTTTCTGTGGGTCACCATCTCTACAAACCCATCTCCCAGTCCTCTGTACCTATAATGAGTTCTCTGGCAGTTTATTCTTTATTGCTCTGCTAGACAGCTGAAAAAGTGGATTTATTTGAGTTACTTCCTTCTTTCTAGCTATAATCAAGCTGTACTATATGCATTAAAATTCCAATCAAGAACCTTTGGAACTTTTTAAAAAAAAATTCCCTTAAGCCAATTTTTCTAACGTCAAGAAAAATTTGTGATGAGCCTCCAGGCTATCCTCTGTTGAGCTCTTCAATTCTAATGATAGATGGTGTTCCTAGATCTTAAACACTCCCCAACTTCTCTTAATTGACTGGATTTGGCTTGATTCCTAGAATCAGCTCCTTCGTAGCCTCTGACCATGTAGACTGTTCAAAATAGTGGAACGAAGGTGGTAATTTCATCTGACTTTGCGCACCACATTTCCTCCTTATTGCCCACTTTGTACCAGCTTGAGCAACATAACTAGGAAACAAGATATCCCACGACTCTTGTTTGAACTGTTGAAGATCAAACTATTCCACCACCCTTTTACTAAAAATCAGGTTCACGCTTCTTCCTCCAGCACGGTCCTTCTCAATCATTTGCATTTCCCAGCTTTTACAGATTTGTCAATGTTTGGAAGTGAGGATTGGGGTAGAGATGTGGAAAGATGAAATGTATCAGTGGAAAAAGAGAAGATACAGAAGTGATAATTGAACAGAAAAGCAGGGAGAGCAAAAGAGAAGGAGAGAGAGAGACAGAGACAGAGAAAGAGAGAACAAAAATGAAGACTTTTGGCACAAACCTGCCTCCCAACACTCCTAATAAGAAACCCAAGTGGTTCTAAGCTTAACACTTTTTGATTTCTCCCCAAAGGGCTTGGAGTGACAGCCATGGATACTTTCCAAACCATCTCTGTGACTCCTTGACCAAGGGTGTTCAGTCACAGATGACAGCTTTAGCAAACAGAGCATCTCAATATGAAAATTATCTGGGTTTTCTCTGAAATTATCCTTCTCCAGACAGTTCTGAGGGACAGTGCAGTAGCTTGATCTTCTGCATTTAACTTGACTTTAAATAATCATTGGCATTTAGCTGGGTTGCCTCAGCAATTCCCAGGTCAATGTTTTATGTTCCTGGATTGTACTCTTGACAGTGAATATCCATTTTCTAAGCAAATACTTACTGAATATGGTATGTACCCACAAATAGAAGAAGAACTTTCAAGGGTAAGTAAGGGTCAGTCTTGCCTTTGGGCTTCAGTGGGAGTAAAGCAGACTAGAGTTAGTCATCAGTCTGCTTTGCCTCTGCCTCACTGATGGAGAAGGCAGAAAACTTCCTTAGCATTCCAGTCTTGTGCCCTCGATACTCTGCTTGTACTTTGTGCGGGGCAGCTTACAAGCTCCTATGGGAGGTGACATCTCTGCCCCCTCCATATGCTCAAAGTCTTTTTCTGCCATTTTTTTCTCACATTGTTTGTTTTCCTTGATTTTTTTTAACCACTGACCACTGTATGTTAGCCTTTTTCTCCCAGTACCTGACTAATTGAGTTATAGGGAGTTTCATTCCTCTCCCCCTCCCAGTCCTGACTGCTCTTCCCCTCCATGTGGCTTCCTCATTTTAGCACTCCTACCAAGTAGGCTGTTCAGGGAAAGCTTCCTCACCTGCTCAGAGACTGAAGCACACTGAGCTGAAGCACAGTCTGAGGACTCTGCTCTTCCCAGTTCTCTAGGTAGCTGATGTCTCTTGCCCTCCTTCCACCTCAGGGATTCCACAGTAGTATACAACACTCACTGGGCTGACGGCAGGACTGGACCCCAGGGGATGCTCAGGAGTACCTCCTTGAATTAAAACACACTGCCCATAAGAGCCTCAGTATCACCTGAGTTAGGCTGACCCTGTGGAGAATATGTGGTCAGAGCTTGCTTCACAAAGAAGCTGACCATCTGTGCATTTATCACTCATCTACCATTGTGGTGCTACCAGGAAATTCCTGTGGATCTGGCCTTTCTCTGAGATGCACACACTGAGGTCTACAATGACTGTCTTTTGGGGAACTCCACTCTAGACATCCCTAAATCGACCGGTTTTTGATTGTGAGTACTGATACCTGGATAGAAGAACTTTGAGTCATTCAAATCCCTGTAGTGCTTCTGAAAATCTCGGTTTGCCTGTCACACCTGGCCTGTACTGAAAAGATATATGGATATGTCCATCTCTCCCAATCTTACAGCAAAGTTGTAGATCATTCATCAATAATTGGCCAATAATTCTCTCATAACAAAAACTGGCAAATAATTGCCATGTGGATTTCCACTTACTACTTCTAAACTTATTTCAGGCCTGATGAATAGATTACCCTTTCTTTGCCAACAAGCCTAGATTCTATCCCAGAAACTTTTCACCATAGTGTTTCATGTTATCATTGTCAATCAAAGTTGGTATTCACGATAAACTGCTTTTGCCTTATTGAATCCATAGCAGTGATTTTTAAATTGCAGATTTCAGTCCATTGATGAATACATTAATTTCAGGAGGGAGGAATGGAGAAAGTAAGGAAGGAAGCAAGCAAGCAAGCTAACTCTCCAGATGATTCCCACGCAAATACAAGTCAGAGTGGTACCTCTCCAAAGTCCAACTCATGCTGGGTCAGGACTGAGTGTCCAAGAAATGAGAGAGCATGATTAACCAAGCAGCTTTTGAGACTGAAGAAGAGGGTTATCAGCAGATGGGTCTATGTAGAGAAAGGGACACTTGGAGCCTCTACTTCCCTTGAAGAAATGGAGAAAATTGTCATTGCTTCCCAGTGATATCTCTCTCATCCAGTCAGCCTCTTACGGTAATGAAAATGGAGACTGAAAGGTCCCCATGGTAGGGACTTCTGTGTTTCCTGTACTGCAGGTGAAGAGGGCGTTATGTAACCAGAAGGAAAGCAGACCAGTACTAGAAGAAGCAGAAGTGACTCGTCCTCACAGGGCTGGGTTTTCTTATCTGTAAAAGAGGGATACTAACTGCTGTCCTGACCACTTGTGCAGTCCCTGGTGTGAGGAGGCAGCTGAACGCCAGCCTCACGATCTGGACCTTCACACGACTGGGCTGTGTGAGGTTGGAGCAATTCTACCATTTTGCCGCAAGTACCTGCAAGTGCAGCAAATGGCTTCTAAAGGCCTTTATAACATTTTAAAGTTTATCTTCAATGGAGAGCTAGGTAATTAAGCTCATTAGCAGAAGATAATTTGCTCAGCTTGTTGAAGGTCGGTGGCTCTCTTCTGCCAGTGGAGCACAAAAGGCAACAGAGAAAGAGGCATAGTTGGAGCAGGGAGATGATCTCTGCTTTCCCAGGCACTCCAGAGTCCAGGGAGGGTGAAAAGATGACAGTGGGAAAATAATGATGGATGAGGGGGGGGTGTCTCTGGGGAATCTGTCCTCATGACCACTAACAGAGGGGAAGGGGGAATCTGATGCACTCAGGTGGAGTTTCACATCCTGGTGGAATCTGGTCCAAAAACTATTTTTGCAGATAAAAAGACTGATCCTGAGAAAACATATCTCTCCAAAATATCCAATCAATATTTACTGAGTCCCTACTCTGTGGCGTGTATCACCAGTCAGAAAATATAACACAGAAAAAAATACATTTCCAGCCTTCAAGGACTATATTTGATTACACACATTCCTCTCAGACTCTGAGTGACTCCCACAATGTAGAAGATGTCATCTATGTAAAAAGATGAGGGTTGAGGTTCCTGAGTAGCTCAGTCATTAAGTGTCTGTCTTCAGCTCAGGTCATGATCCCGGAGTCCCTGGATTGAGCCCCACATCGGGCTCCCTGCTCAGTGGGGAGTCTACTTCTCCCTCTCCACTCCCCCTGCTTGTGTTCTCTCTCTTGCTGTCTCTTTCTATGTCAAATAAGTAAATAAAAACTTAAAAAAAATAAAATTAGGATTGCCAGGGGTTGGGAGGGAAGAAGGGATGGATGAATAGGTGGAACACAGAGAATTTTTAGGGCAGTGAAAGTATTTTGTGCAATACTATAATGGTGGACCCATGTCATTACAAATTTGCCCAAACCTGTAGAATATACAACACTGAGTGAACCTAATGTAAATTATGAACTATGGATGATAATGATTTGTCAGCATAAGTTCATCCGTTGAAACAAATGTACCACTCTAGTGGGGAATGTTGAAGATGGGGGAGGCTGTGTATGAGGGGAGGATGAAGAAGTATAAGGGATATCTTTTTTCCTTCCTTTTGATTTTGTGTGAACACAAAACTGTTCAAAAAATAAAGTCTATTAAGTAGGAAAAAAAACCCCAAGGAAGTCCATTCTCACCAGTTTTATTCAATGTAGTACCACAAATCCCAGCTAGAGCAATTAGGCAAGAAAAAAATAAGCAACCAAATTGGAAAAGAGGAAGTAAAATTGTCTCTGTTTGCAAATGATATGATAGTACATATAAAAAAGCTCTGAAGACTCCAGCAAAAAAAAAAAAAACTGTTAGAATAAACAAATTCAGTAAAGTTGCATGACACCAAATCAATATACTAAAATCAGTTGCATTTCTATACACTAACAATGAACTGTTAGAAAAAGAAATCAAGAAAACAATCTCACCTACAACTGCATCAAAACCAATAGAATACTTAGGGCTAAAATTAACCAAGGAGGTGAATGATCTTTATACTGAAGACTATAAAACACTGATGAAAGGAATTGAAGAAGATGCAAATAAATGAAAAGATATTCTGTCGTCAGGGCTTGGAAGAATAAATATTGTTAAAATGTCCATACTACTCAAATTGATTGACAGATTTAATGCAATCATTATCAAGATTCCAATAGCATTTTTCACAGAAAGAAAAAAAAATAAAACCCTAAAATTCATATGGAACCACAAAAGACTCCAATAGCCAAAGCAATCTTGAAGAAAAATAATACTGGAAGCATCACACTTCCTGGTTTCAAACCATGTTACAAAGTTATAGTATTCAAGATGGTGTGGCATTGGCTTAAAAAAGACAATGGAACAGAATAGAGGGTTTAGAAATAAACCCACCCATATATGGTCAATTAATTTTTCACAAAGGAGCCAAGAATGTACAATGGGAAAAGGATATTCTCTTCAATAAATGATGTTGGGTAAACTGGAAAGCAAAGGATGAAACTGAACCTCTGTGGTCTACAACACACAAAAATAAACACAAAATGAATTAAAGACTTGAACAGAAGACCTGATACTAGAAAATTTCTAGGCGAAAACATAGTGGATAAACTCCTTAACACTGGTCTTGGCAATGATTTTTTTGGATTTGACACTAAAAGCATGACAGTAAAAGCAAAAATAATTGAGCGGGACCACATGAAACGAAAAAGATTCTTCACAGCAAAGGAAATTAACAACCAAATGAAAAGGCAAACTACGGGATGGGAGAAAATGTTTGCAAATCACATATCTGATAAGGGGTTTATTGCTAAAATATACAAGGAACTCATACAACTCAATAACAAAAACCCAAATAACCCAATTTAAAAATGGGTAAAGGAATTGAATAGATATTTTGCCAAATAAGATATTATTGAGTGAGTCTTTCTCATAGGGATGTTATAAATATTACCTAAATGTCTAATGAGCATCTCTTGAACCCCTGTTATGTAAAACCTCGTGTGAAATTTTATTCAGGGGCCAAACAGATGAAAAGTCATAAGTGACTTATCATATACTAGATAAGAAAAAATGTGTACCTTAATGATGATAATTAAATATAGACAATATTAAGTACTATAAGAGAAATACAAATTAGGTGCTAGAGAAGTGTGAAGAGGAAAATTACAGAAGTGCTATTTAAATACATCTTTGGCCATATTTTGGAAAGTGAGATTATTGAAATTGTCAAATGATGTTAAAATATTTTATAATAAAATCTTAAAAATGTGAGATACTTTGTTCACAGAAGGTCTGGAGAATTCTAAAGCAGATTGTCCACTTCTTTAAGAATAACAAGGGAAACTGGTATCCATTACCAGTGTATCAGTGACATGGTAAACAGCCACTGGCCTGAGTTTTCAGGAGATGGGATGGTTTGGAGCAGGCTGCCTTCAGGGGCATCAGAAAAGTGTCTCTCAGAATTAGGCAGAGAGCCCAGGAATCCTGACCCACAGAGGACAGCTGTGGTCCTCAGCAGCATAAAAGTGGGTGCTTGGACCAGAGCCATGGGCTCTAGAGTAAAAAGCCTTTCCCATGTGCAATCCAGGGGATGCTAGGAATTACATAGAAAAAAAAAAGAGCTCACATTTGGGAAACTCCTATTTAAACAAGTAGACTTCCACACTGTCATTCTCAGATGCTTTAACATATTAATGTGCTTTAGAAATTTAAAAGAGGAAAATAAATAAAGCACTATTTCGCAAATATATTACTTAGTAAAACCTTACATTTTATAAAACTTTTCATGGAACTTGTGTTGCACAGAATATTCTGGAAAACTCTGAAGAAAAACAAAGGCATCTAAAACTTACCAGCTCCCTCTCACGTAAGTTTGTGTATGTATCATAAGCATGTAAGCATTTGAAAGAGGACTTTGGACACAGCGGACCCTCGCTACGTGCACCTTACTGATTCATCACAGCAAAAAGAAAAAGGGCTCACAGGGAGAACGAATGACTGATTTATAAATCTCAAATGTCTTGCCTGGCTTTATTATATTTTTCTTTCTTACAAATGCCAACAATGATGAAAACAGATGATGGACTAATCTTTCTGATCCAATTGCATTACTGGGGTCCAGGCTGATTTCTAATAATTCAAGAAAAATACACACTTCCTAGAGTTTACCTCTTAGAAGGAGATTTCTTTGTTTCTAAAGCCCCCTGTGGATTTTCAAACAGCTAAGATCCGAACCGTAAGTTCAGATTCTTTGGAGCCCCAGTTCTTATTTTATTCTGTTGGCTTCTCATTTACCTGGAAGACGCAAACCAAATGCAAACTGAGAATGTGCTATGCATTCAGACCCACTAATAAAGGGTATTTTAGACATTTAACCATATCTCCATTCAAACAAAATGTATAGAGAACCATCTGGGATCCAACATTGTTTCACAAGGAGAGAAACATGGTCTTGTGCACATACGAAGGTATGTAGATATACACATGTACAACCTCCTGGCTGTTTTAAGCTCCCAGATCTGCCTCTGATTCCTCTCCAAATCAGAGACAGCTCCTCGTAAAAATAAAACATGAGCTTCTGACACTTTTACATTTATAGCCACGTTTACAAACCACCACACATGCTGTTTTCAACTTCCTTCCAATTGTCTGTACTTCTGACCTCCCCAATCTTCCCTTTCTCAATCTTGCCTCAGAGCTTAGACCTAAATGAAGAGTCCCAGCTCCCCAGCGTTGGCACTTTCCTTCTCTCCTTGCCCATGATCTGAACAATCTCTCTGGTTCTTCTGCTCTTCCCACCCTACTTTGGGACCCTGCTGACCCTGAGACACTCCTCTCTGTACCTCCTTGTCCTCCTGCTCCCTCCCTAAAGGGCAGCCTGCAGAGTGACTGCCCTGTCCTCTCACTGACACAGAGCCAGCAGTCAGACCTGCTCCTGAGGGCTGATGGGCAAACAGCCTGTGAATGGCGGCACTGTTGGCCTCCTCCACCCCCAGCAGCAGCAGCAGTGTTTATCTCCAGGTTGAATGGTGGAATACAGGAAATGCTCTCCAAAGAAATCAAGCCAATCTGCGTAGAAGGGCCCAGAGTTCCCAGAGTGGAAGCTGATGCCTGAGAATAGGGCCCTCCTTGTTTTGGCATTGGCCAGAGAACGGATTCAAATTTCTGAGAGAAATTATTTCAACCCAGACTTGCACAGCTCAGAACACACTGTGAAGGGAAACCTGTAGTACACCATGCCCCACGTATCTGCCCAGACAGGTTGTCAGGGTTCTCAGGACAGAGAAAGGCTTGAAATGGCGGAAGAAACCCACGTGAGCCATCCATGTTAGTCACCTGAATCTTTCATTCTTAAGTGCGAATGGACAACTAAGGATGAATAGATGTTGAAAATGAATAGGATAATGTGTGAAGATGGTGAGGTCAGCACTCTCCTCTTCCCAGAAACCATCCAAAAGCACAAAGAAAAAATTTAAAAATCCAACATGACCTTTTTGATGAAAATAATCATACTAACAATAATCACAGTCAACAATTATGTAACATTTACTATATACCCAGGACTGTTTTTTCTTTTTTTAAAAAAGCCATTTTTGAGCATGCAAGCATTCAAAGAGTGCTGTCCCAGTGAGCTCTTCTTAAGGAAACTACTGGGAATGAACTTTGGCCCAAGCGCGTGATAGCTGAGAACAGAATGGAAAAGTGATATTCTGTGAGAATTAAATATTCTTACCCATGAAATCAAAATTAAATCACAGGTGGGAATTACAGTGACAAGCCAGATGTATGTATTATTAGTCTGACCATGTAGAAATGATCAGATTAACATTAGAAAAGGAAGAAAGAAAGAAAATGAAAAGCAAGCTAATTTCATTGATTAAAAAAAGCAAGTTAAAGTTTCTACCATAGCTGGGAGTCAAATATACTGTTTAATAGTACAAAGGCAAATACTGAAAAAGATAATGTTATTGACTAATACCAGGTAATAATGGAGAAAGAAGAGGGCAGAGAAGAAGAGGAGATAGGTTGATTTTGTCATTGTTCATAAGGAATTAAAAAATAGAGAACCAAAGTTATTACCCAAAGTTATAATTTTAAAGGTAGCCACTATAGTATAAAACAAATCTACCTATCAGAGGAGTAATATACAAAAAGCAAATAGAACAAATCACATAAATAGAATGTATGCGTGTATACACACATACATAAACAAAATAGAAAGTAATACAATCAGACTAAAATTAAACTTAATCCTCATGCTAAAAATACATGCGTCTAATTTACCATTCTAAAGAACAGGAATGTAAAAATTTAAAATTTCTTTAGAAAAAGAATAAAGCAAAACCCAACTTTGTGCAGAGATACAATCAGCAAATAAAAACAAACAAAAAAGAAGTGGATATTCAGACAAGGGGAATTAAGGCCAAAATTAGTTAAATAAAAATAAAGAGTAGAGTGAAATTCAATAAGAAATATCAGTGTTGTCATCAAGAAATTAGAAATTCAGGAATATAAAGGATCATTGTAACATAGAAGACTTGAACTCACCTCTTTCAATCCATGACAGCTCAAGGAGGAGGAAAATAATATAAGGAGTGACATAAAAGAGACATTCAGGAAGACCAGTTGTCTTCAAAATGGAAAGGAGAAATTAAACAAAAAAATAATCGAAGAAAACTTTTCAAGGCTAAATATAAGGAAACAAGTAGTACAAACACAACTAATGAAACAAGACACACATCTAGACAATTCCTCGTGGACTGTCAGAGCATCGGTGATCACAAACTGTTACTAAAAGTTTCCAGAAAAAAAGCTCATATCTGATCTGTGGTGGTGGGCAGGCTTTGAGATGGCTCACACTGATCTCCATGTCCTGGAATTCAGACCCTTGTGTAATTCCCTCCCTCTGAGTATGGGCAGGACCTGTGACTTGCTTCTAACCAATGGAACATCACAAAGGTGATGGAATATAACTTACATAATTATGTTGCATGGGATCATGACTTTTGTCATGCATGTAGGCTGTCTCTGTTGCCTTCTTGGTTTGACTTTGAAAAGAGCAAGCCTCCATATTAGAGGGACCCATGTGGAAAAAAAATACAGAAACAAGGGTGTCCTTAAGCAACATGAAAATATGGGATCCAAAAAATACAGTGGAACCTGTCCCAGAGTGTTCTTTAAAAAATAATCTCAGGTGGACGGGTATGCATGCATCAGTTCCAGAAAGCAGCCTTTCAAAATTGATTATTTAACAAGTGTGTATGACTAAGGAATTGAATGAGCCAGTGATAAGGGGCCAAAAAGAGCAAGAATATGTCCAACATGCCTCAGGCTAATGGAGCCCCAGAACACTTATGGGATTTATTTTTCACTCCTCTGGGACATAAATGTCTTAACAAGTGCTACTTCCTGCTCCCAGGGTTTTAGCAGCATAATATTTTTAATTTGGTATACTGTGGGATGGTGAACCAGAGAGGTTGCCCACAGATTAAATCATTGCATGGTTGATGTATCTCTGAGGTTTTAGAGGTTCTGTTAACTCCTTCAGCAAAGACAAACTATTCTGATATTTGGGGGCAGGGGCAGTTGGGAAAGAAAGAAAAAGGTCTTTACTTAGTAGATTTTTAGCCTTAGTAATACCAGATTTCAAGGACTAAAGTGATTTGTCCCAGTGGGAAGACAACATCTAGAATATCATTCACATTTGAAGTCAACTGACTGAGCTTGTTATACTCCAATGGCAGATATGTTAGAAATCACAATCAGTCTAGTCTTTAACAAATTGTTGGTGGTACTGATTTCTGTGATCCCCCCAAGATGACAGTATTGGATTGACTATTTTGGTGGGGAGGAGAGCCTGGGGTTTCTGCTTGGCTTTCCCTATGAAAATAGGGTTATTCTCTTTTATCTTACAAGTCGGGGAGGTAATGTGGGTTTCTAAAGACACACATTTAAACTGTATATTCAAGAACTGGAAAATAATCAATGTTTTGCCTTGAGAGACTCAGTACAAATTCTGGGTTTGTTTTTTGTTGTTGTTGTTGTTGTTTTTCTGAAATCAGAAATCCCTATTTTGACCACAGGGATATTCTGGTTCCCAAAGAATTAATGGGACTCAGAGTCATTGTCTAATAATTTTAATATATCAAAGCATTTACATTCCATGTTTTGGGACACATCTTATGCTTTTCTCAGGTTCTCTTGGCCTCATCTCTATCCTGGTCCCTTAGCCCTTTCCACATATTTCACTTGGGCAAGCCAGACCAATGCATGGTCCTACATAGTTCTTAGGAGGACTTAGGGCTACCTCTAGAATCCAAGTCTTTTCCAACTGCTTCCAAATTCTAGTAAGGCCTCACCTCACAGATTGGAGGATTTCAGTTCCCGAACAGCTGCAGAAGGAACCAAGGGATACAATCCGGAAGTACAAGGGAGTTAACTTTCCAATGAGCAAGCCAATAGAAGCAGGAGACAGGAGATAAATTTCCTTTCTAATCCTCCATCTGATCGCCTGTCCCAAAGCACTGCTGAAGGATCCCCTTGGTCTGAGCGGGTACACCTGTTGGGTTTCAGTCCTCTCAGCACCGCATCATGAAGCAGTAATGCACCACACTGCATATGTTTGTCATCTTTCCCTCTTTGCTTCCCTTTTACCTCATTCCCATTACCGTGGGATTTTACTTCCCCCTAAAAAGTCCTTGACTCAGGCTTTCTTTTCAAGAGACTCTGGTCTAAGGCAATTTGGTACAGTTACTTTGGTAAATGATAGTCTCTTTGGGGAGGACTAGGAGGAAGCTATACAGAAGTTCCTTGTAATATTATTATAGACTCCCAGCCAGCTTTCCCTCCATTCAACAGACTCGAGATCTGTGAATTAACCAAAGTCTAGGAATGGGTCATTCTAGGCCTTATTCATTGGATTTAGAGTTTATGCTTGTTCCTTTTTGGGTTTTTGTGGTTGTTGTTGTTTCTGTTGTTTTTTGTTGTTATTGTTGTTGTTATGTTATATCAGTTACCATACCATACATAGTTAGTTTTTGATGTAGTGTTCCCTGATTCATTGTCTGCATATAACACCCAGTGCTCTATGCAATCCATGCCCTCCTTAATACCCATCATCAGGCTCATACATCCCCCCACCCCCTCCCCACTGAAACCCTCAGATTGTTTCCCAGAGTCTTGTTTTTGATAACTTTCTGGTCATTCTTATCAAGTTGGTCCTTTAGGAGTATCTCATCTGTTTTGGTCCTAGGGCACTATGAAAACTTTATTCTAGTTTTAATGATTTAATTCCTCCATACCATAGGAAGATTCCCATCTCTGAATATTAGGAGTGCTGCTGTCTTCAAGTGCTAGCTCAGATAACCAGCCCCATATTCCTTCTATTCACCTTTTGTTAGTAACTCTTACTCACTGATAATCTACTATTGGTACCAATTGTCTGTATAATTCTAGATTCTTAGTTGTAAAGAGTGGATACTAACTTTGCTAACTTTTTTTTTAAAAAAGGTATTTACTGGAATAATATTGGACTATTCTTAGAAAAGGTGAAAAATGTGAGAGCTCTAGGCTTAGAATAAGGGACAAAGTCCAAGGGAGGCAAGACCCAGCTGAGGCCACATAGACGCCATCACTACTGAACACCTGCTACGGTGTCATTGGTCTTTGTCACCTCTGTACTCTCCCCACTGCATGCTGCACAGTTAGACCCTCAGAGCTTCCACATATGATCAGACCATCCCTTAGGTATTACTCCATCAAGATTCAAACCCTCAGGTTCATCCAAATGGCCTAGCTTCCACCGCATGTTCATTCCTAGCTGTTAGGATTCTGGGAAGAAATTATATGACCCCTTTCAGCCCTGAATAACCTAAAAAACAACATCTTTTATGGAGAAAGAAAAACCATGTTTCTTTTTTCAACAGGAAAACTAACAGGAAATTGGAAACTATAAGTTACACAAGAAAATCATGACCCAATATAAACTCTAAAATAGATAAGTATGGTTTTCTTTTTGGCTATCAGATTCAAAGTTTGAATAAATCCTAGAAAATTAAAGTATAATTATACCCACAATTTACATGTAATGACCCTTGATAGGGCCAAAGAAATATTACCAAGATATTCATGAGGCTCAGGGAGGAGAAGAAGTGGAGGGAAGTAGAGAGGCTATTAGTTTCTTCAGCTTACTAAAAAGTCCAGATATGTTGTCTAAAATTAACATATCAAAAAAAGTTTTATGCATGTTATTAAAATTTATAAATAAAATCAATAGAATAAGCAAAAATAGTTCATAATATTAGCAAGAGAAAGATGTACAAGAAGGTAAGTAGAAATAAGTTTCTTTCTTAAATACGATCAAAAGTTGAGAAATCAAAACACTGGAGAATGAGCACACTAGTCAGAATTATAGAGGAAACCACTAGAACTGATAAAAATGGAAAAAATAAGGCTGTGAGGCAGGGGAAAGATTTTACTTTTCGTTTCATACCATCCTGGTTTGGTGAAGACAGGCAGCATGGAACTAAGCTATGAATTATCACAGTCGCAACAGGCAATGGTCCTTGTTAGACTCAGTCTCAGCCCTCAGGCAAGACTTAAGCAAGGGTACAGAACTTAGGAAATACGAGGTGGTGGAGGTTGAGTGACGGAGAGACAAGGATTCCTAGTGCCCAGAAGAGATAAAGCATGGTGACTGCTGATCACAGCCTGCCCCGGGGTTGAGGGAGACACAGCTCCTGTTGAGGATGGTGAATGCCATGTGGAGTCAGAGGGACCCCAACCTGTCTTCCTGGGTTTTCACTACATCAAGCTGTACTGGACTGTCTGGGCCCTTTTGAGCCTGAGGTCAACCATTAGCCTCCCATTTCAGTCCCCAAACTATGTAATTGCCAGTCTACACAAGAACGGAAAAAAAAAAAAGAGAGAGAGAGAGAGTTGAAAATCAGGAATTTAAATATACACAGTTATTAATTTACATGAAGATGATGAAGGCTTCTCCAGGGCTGGCCCTCTGCTGGGGACAGACCTCTGTCTTAGCCCTACCTGCAGAGTTGGTGAGAAATACTGCATCCAGGGGCCCACATCTTAATATTCTGAAATCAGCAGGTGTCAGTTGGAGGCTGATATTCTGCATCTTTAATAAAGCCCCCTAGGTCATTATGACGTGCAGCCAGGTTCAGGAATTCTCGATATAAAATGGTGTAGCCTTTAAGTTGCTTAAAACCAACCATGAAAGATAAACCGAAGTCAGACCTACAACCTCTCCCAAATAGAGCAACTTAATCTCCATTTGTAGTTTAATCTGTATGTTTTCTCTCTCTCTCTGTGTGTGTGTGTGTGTGTGTGTGTGTGTGTGTGTGGGTGTGGTGTGGTGTGGTACTGAACTTTTATTCTGATTTAGGGGAAAATTCTAATAATTGTGGAGATAAAGGGAAAGAGATGGCAGGATTTGCCTCTTGATGACATGCCTTAAACCATATTAAAATAACACGATGGCTACACTTTGTTTAACCACATCTTAACCACACAGGGAGCTCTGGGTCATACAAAAAGTTCTAACCTTGGACATGCCTTTTACATCCTGGTCTCAGGTCCCAGGACTCAGGTTGTGATTCATTTGCTCTGGTTCAGTGCACACAAAGACCAGCAGCCTGTTGTAGTGAATTCAGTACACATACCTGATGTACCTAGGCCTAATTGTCAACAACTGTAACTATGCATATAGTTTAATATACATATGGCTATTTATTTATTTACTAATCATACCAAAATTTCTATTATTTATTTATTTAATTACTTACTTATTTATTAAAGACTTTATTTATTTGTCAGAGACAGAGAGAGAGAGAGAGAGAGAGAGAGCGCACACAGGCAGGCTGAGCAGGGAACCCCCTGCAGGGCTCCATCTCAGGACCCCAGGACCATGACCTGAACCAAAGGCAGATGCTTAACTGACTGAGCCACCCAGCGGTTCCCCAAATTTCTACCTAGACAATATTCTAAAAATAACTGGGCCCATGGTTCTTTGTCTAGGAGAGACAGTTTTAGAAGAGCTTCCAACACATACTGAACTCTCCATGATTCCTAGTCTTTACGATAGTTTCTGGTTAACTGAAGAATAATTGTATCTGTTAATGATTATCAGATCACACTCGGAAAGGTGTGAAAATATCAGATTGAGAAATGTACTCAATTGGAAAAGAAGAAACTGTTCAAAGGTTTAAATACATCATAGACTGTACAGTTCCATATGCTCGTTTCCTCAGCTTCTTTCTTAAAAAGAGAATTTCACAGAGAAAGGCGGGCAGGAATTGCTTTCTTAGCAGCCTAAAGGGCAGGCAGTAGCCAAAGTCAATTCTTGGACTGATGAGATAGCCAACAACCATGGGCTGTCACAAGATGACTTCCATTCCAGGAAGTAGAAGAGTTGACAGTTGGGCGCCTGGGTGGCTCAGTTGGTTAAGTGACTGCCTTTGGCTCAGGTCATGATCCTGGAGACCTGGGATCGAGCCCCACATCGGGCTCCCTGCTCAGCGGGAAGCCTGCTTCTCCCTCTCTCACTCCCCCTGCTTGTGTTCCCTCTCTGGCTGTGTTTCTCTCTGTCAAATAAATAAAATCTTAAAAAAAAAAAAAAGAAGAAGAGTTGACAGTTCACTCAGGTAAGTTTGGATTTTAATCTGACGTAAAAGCTTTGGAGGGATTCGAGTCAAAACTGTAGGATGATGCAAAGGACCGGCTTTCTCATCTTTAAGGTTAAAATAAGAATTCTAATGAAGTATTGACAGCAGTTTAAGAGGCTGTGTGTTTTATTTAAACAGATGTACACTTTGGACTTTCTACTCTACCCTTTGAGGAATGTCCTTAGCTGTTTTAATAAGCTGTTCTTTTAAGTGATTTTGAAAGGAATTGCATATGGGTCGAAAAGAACATTGATGTCTCTCTTAGTTACAGAATGGAATGATAAAACAATACTGATTACCTGAGGCCACTCATGCTGGGTGAAGCTGAACCTCCAAAAGGGAGGGCCAGCCTGCTGATGGCTAGACTTGCAGTCCTGATCCTACAAGTCCTCATAATAGAATGTTGGTTACCCTGAGAGCATGGAGAACAGGAGAGATAAAACCTCTTTTTGCAATGGGTTCCTCCTGGCTCCCGGTATAGACGCCATTGTCCTTTTCCATTTTCATCTCCTGAAACTTCTTCAGTGTATTTAGAGTCAGACTAACGCTTCTTCTTGAAGTTCAATGTCTGATTTTGTCTTTTGACCTGCAGTTAGGTTGCCTTCTGCCTCTCTGACACTCTTGCAGGGGCCCCTCCCCCAGAATTGCATCTACTCACCTCCTATGCTCCCAAATCTTATTTAGATGCTGATGTCATGGAGGAATGGCTATAATCTCTCATGTCCAAGACACTTTGAAGACATCATCGCCCACCATGCCTACTATAACACATGTGCCCTGACCACTAGCCTTCTTCACTATGATTATTCTTACTCATCTTTTCAGATTCATCTTAGGTGTCACTATCATTCACTGAACAAATACTTATTGAGTGCCTACTGTGTGGCAGGCATTATGACCAATTAAGAATGCAGCAATGAATACATCAGACAGACAAAATGCCCAGCCTCAGGAAAGGCACCTTTAGTGAGGAGAGGAGTCACGTCTTCTGGAACCCCCCTGTTGGAGTCAGCCACCCTAACTCTGGCTTCCCCTAGCACTCTCTGAGCCTCTATGGGGCCATTCTCACTTTATTAGGGGGCATCTATGTGTGAATCTCCACAGGTTTGTACAGATTTTAGGAGGTGGAACTTGCCTTCTTGTTTTTTCTGCCTCTCTGATGCCTGAGATGCAGCAGATGTTCACCAAATGCTCCCTGAATATACAAATGCTAAGGAAAATGGTGCAGAGTACTACTGGCTATCTCCCCAACTTTCATTCTCTTCATTCTTCTTCCTTTCTAATGAAACAAAGCATAATTCCTATTGTTCAGGGGAATCTACCCTCCTTCATCTAGTCATGAATCACCCCAAATCATCCAAATGATACAGAATTTATGCCAGGAACTGGTGTGCTGTAAGAAACGGACCCTGTGGTTAGGTTGGATGGAGGAAGTAGGAAGGACCCCAGCCTTCCTCGTGGGGAAGGTGGTGACTCTTGTTCGAGGATGGTAGATAGACAGTCAAACCGTCACCTGCCCAAGTCGGGACCCTAACCATGTGCTCTCAGAGACTTCAGTATTTGGGGAAATGCTTGGGGAAATACAGAATGTTGGCATCTCTGCTTTTTTTGCAGTCTTCAGTCAGGTTCTACATGAATGAGATCAGCTCAGACTAAAGGTGACCTATCTTAAAACAGAGAGGGGGCGAAAAAAACAGCTTTGCTAAGAGACATGCTTTCTGTCTGTCTGCACTCTGAGATCTAAATTGATTGACCAGGAGTCCAATAACTCGAAGCCTTTCAGGGTTGAAAAAGAATTTTCCACTCTTAGATCAAGTCAGTGGGAGCAGAGGCAAAGAGGCAGGAGATGAAGCAGGAGATAAGATTGAGCCAAACTGCAGTCCGGATCCCCAGCCTTCCCAGAACCTCCTGTTAAGCATTCTCCGTGAGACAAAGAAGACACTCAGGGTTATTGTGGAGGTGCTGGCTGGGAAAAATCAGATTATGGGTGGTATCTCCCCACCAAGCTATTGTTTCAAATTGCCTCAAGGCAGAGGCCATTGAAGTGGGGGCCAGGGTGATGGATAGATCCCAGAGGCCAGACCCGGTGGGGGAAAAGGGGTAGGAATTCCCAGACTCAAGGACCATGACTAGACAAAATCTTTCCCCTGTGGAATTGACTGAGCACTAACAGATTACAAGCCAGGGCCCCAAACTCACACCAACAGGAAGTGGGTTGCTAAATTTCTGTAGCAACCCCACCAAAAGGGTTTTCTTCTCCATGCCCTCCTCTGATTGGCTTCAAAGGACAATGACTGTGATTGTGAGTCTCGGAAAAGCAGGACCAAGGGCTGCCTCACACCACCAGGCTCCTTCCTCAGCCGGGGCAGGATGGTCTTGGTTTCTTCTTGGTGGCCCAGTGACGGCTTGGTATTGTTTCCCAGTTTTTTAGTGTCTGAATGAGTGGTTTGATGGCAGCTATTGGGTTCCTTATCAACCCCTGAACATTGGGCCTTGGGTGCTAGGGTCACATCCTTAACAAAACAAAGCCTGGTCTTCAAGGGGCTTGTGGTCTGGATGGGGAAGCAGACTATTGCTGGGAAGCAGGGTTGTCGCCATACTGCACACACCAGGAGACCCACAAGCTTGGCAGGAGGGCGGGGGGCAGGAGGGCGGAGGGCAGGAGGTGGCTGGCACTCTGGCTTCTCGAATAACAATTATGAAATTGAGATCTGAATGATCAAATACAAATTAGTCCGAATGGAAGTTCGGAGTCAAGAGTGGGCTGGGAGCCAGGAGGATATGACCAGAGCACACTCACAGAAAGCCCTCTCTGGTCCATGAGCATAGATTGGAGGGAGGCAAGAGGGCAGGGGAGCTAGGGGAGAATCAGGAGGCCTTTGACAAAATCCAGCCTTGAATGCCAGACTTGGCTGTTAGGCTTATCTGCCTTTGCTGGTGTATCCTGATGGCCTTGCTAAGCCCCTCCGGGCAGGGTTTTTGGTCCATACCAAGAACTAGAGCCTCAGGGAAAGTGAAAGCAGGTCTTCGGCAAATACCCAGTCCCCTTCTGTGTCACTTGTCCTTGAGCCTTCCTGCCTCTCTAGTGAAGCTCTCCAGCCAGAAGGTCAGTGCCGGCTGCTTGCGGAAGATCACTTTGATAAGGACTTGAGTCCTGATAAGCTTTCTTCCTTGCACCTCCTTTGAAAAAAAACCTGAAAAACTCCTTCTGGTGTGTGATGTTGGGACCCAGCTACCTCCCAGGTTAACATCTCTGCTAGCCAAAAGCTACAAGAAAACAGTTTCCCTGGGGCCATTTTGTTCCTTGAATCTTTTCCATCATTAGAACAGAGAGTAAATGAATTTGGGCTCCTGGGTCAATCACACTGTTTAGAAGGTACTTTGGAGGCAGAGGCACTTCTCCAATGCTGTGATTTCAACTAAAAGGAAGTGTATCCTTGAAAAACTGGCTATCCACTAGCAGCAGAAGTTTCTAAAAGATGGAATCTAATAGAAAATCCTGCTTGAAATATTTATAAAATCTGTTTTAAGGGCACTTACCAATCCACTAAGGAGTCCCTTTGCACAAATTCGTAATGCACGATTGCAAAGAGGCCTCTTTACTGGGACCCCAAGGTCTCACAAGAGGAGTTTGCTTCAGACAGGAAAGAAAAGCATGCGATAAGAGGACTGCACATCCGCTCAAGTATTTGCATTTGGTGGTTTACATTAAAAAGAGAATCTTTTTCTACTGTCCTGATTGGGGATTTTCAATTAAAAAGTGAGTCTCTCAGTTTTAATTTGGCTCTGTGGAATGGAGGACAGGATCAGTCATCGGGGGGTGGGGGGGTGGGGGTGGCCCTGAGCCCAGGAGGCTTCCAGGGGCTGCTGAGCTGACCAGTGGAAGGGAAGGGAAGATGCCTGTTTCCTGGAGCTTGCAGGCTTGGCTTATAAGGAAAGGCAGTGGGCAGCTTTTAGAGAGGGGCCCTGCCAGTGGGAGACAAGGGGTTTCCCCACACTCTCTCCTGCTTTTTGGATTATGTCCACCAACAGACAGGGGATGGAGTAAAGCAGTCAAGGGGAATTGGTGGGATAATAAAACATGCAGCTGTGAAGAGAGCCTTGGACTTTCACACAGCAGAAAGCCTTTCTCATGCTCCTTCGATGGCTGATAATTTTGGAGTGCCCATTCTGTGCAAGTCACTGGGTACAGTGTCTTAATTATATGATTTTATGTATGTATTTATTCCTAGCCCCCACCCCCACCAACAAACCTGTGAGATAGACACTCTATTTTTGTCCCCATTTTCCTCCTGAGAAAACTGAGGATCATGGAGATTGAGAAGTTCACGAGAAGACAGCCGGCAATATGTAGAGCTAAAATTGGAATTGACATCTGTCTGATTTCAAAGCCCAGGCTCTAAGCCACTACTGCAGACAGTCTCCCCTTCAAAAAAGAATAAGATCACTTTGTCTTATAGCTCAGTCCACCCAATTCCAATCTAGGAGATCAATGTGGAAACCCTTTGAATGGCCCATCAATAAACTTGGTGGCCACATTTCTGGGAGGATTTCCCTAGACAAGTGTTTAGTGACTGACTGATGAAATGGGACATTCTAGAAGGAACTGGGAGGACACGAAGCATCTGGTTCTCTGCTCATTCCCTCCCCCTCTTCCTTCCAAACAATTTACTCATTTACCTGCCATCAGGAAAATGGCGCCTTTGAGTTAGAAGTAGGTGTCATTAGCTAGTAGATTGACAAACAAATAGAAAACATCTTCCCTGAGCATTGCACTGAACACTGAGGGAGGGAACAAAAGGGAAGAAATAGAAGCCCTTGAGGACCTTGCTGCCTGATTGGAGAGACAATATACAGGGTAAACTCCCAAAGAGACTTTCGAAGCAACAGACAAACATGAGCCATTCCAACCAGCACAAAAGAAACACAGGAAGGACCCAGTATAAGAGAAAGTGTGTGTGTGTGTATGTTGGGGGGAAAGAAGTGAGAAGCCAGAGGGCATGCCTGGAGAAGATCCCTTGCAGGATAGCTGCTTAGAAATGACATCCTGGAGCAGAATAACACTTCCAGAAAGTCTAAAGGTAACTGTGCTCCACAAGACTGTTCTTGTGTCCCCGGACCACATGGCAACAAGGGGTGAGACCTAAAAGGCTCCAGTTTGGAAACCTGAGGAGGCTGCCTACCTCCAGACTCAGCAAGCCCTCAGTACTTGGCTGGCTTGACCCTTTGCTCTGTACGTCTCTCAACACTTGCAAACCAAAACCTATGGCTCCCCTGAGCCCTGCCCATTTTGCACAGCGTAGGTATTGTCAATGTTCTCATTTCCCCCAGCCCCCCCAAACACATCTTTTGGCTTCTATCAGAGCTATTCAGCTACTGTTGGTTAATAACGCATTCCAGGAGAAGTGGAATTAGAATATGAGGATTCTTGAAGCATTCAAAACTCAAGAGGTTTAATCTATAAAAATATTTGAGGGAAGAGACTGGCCGTCATCAGTGCACAGAATATGTCACGTGCTGGCAGCCACCTACTCCTTCCATGCAGGAAGTTCATCCTCCACAAAACCCCGCCCCCCCTTTTGCTGTAGGGCTAATTCATAGTGAGGCTTCTGCCTTCTCAGGGGTTCTGCCCTGTGACCACAGGAGGGGCTCCTGTAGGTTGATTAATAGACATTGAGCTCGGAGACCACTTCACCCGGTGTTTCTCAAAGTGTGTTCTCCAGATGATCTGCACCCAAATGAGGTTTGTTTAAATTGCAGACTCCTGGACCTTGTGACCGAAATATAGCAATAAAATCCCTGAGATCTGAGACATGCAGTGGCTTTTGAAAAACTCTCCAGCAATTCTCATATGCAGAGGAGTTTGAGCACCTCTGATCTCATCCAAAATTTGCAAGTGAGGAAACCAAAGTTCTGAGAAGTTAGGTTCTTGCCTTCCATAGGCCAGCATTACCTGGACCCAATAAATGGAATCCCGACCTTCATAGGTTGGAATTTCATTGAACCACAGAATCATGGCAGCCCTGTGTGAGAACCGAGAACTTCAAAGACCCTACAGGGAGGAGACCTAAAAGGCAGAAAACCACTTCATGGTAGTCCCGGGTGTATGGTTGGAGCCTGCCCTTCGAGCCCGCAGGCATGTCCTGTGAAAGCACCACCAGACTGAGCCCTGGGGCTGAGGGCACTGAGGAAGCATTGAACATGAAAGGGAGGCAAAAAAAGGAAGGGACCTTGAGAGTAACCAGAGATTGATCATTCCTCCGTTCCAGCCCAGCATCTAGCTACCCATGCAGGAGGAGGTTGGCCCAGCTCCACCTCTAAAATCAGACAGAGGGAGGAGAGGAGCTTCAAGTTAGTAGGGGATCCCTCCTCTGACTATTGCCAGGAGCCTAGAAGGGGAAGATGAACTTTCAGTGAAGAGTCTTCAAGACACAATGCATATTTCTGTGAAATATTACTTAGATTCCACTGCAAGATGTTGAATCCTGCTGTAATCCTTTTCTCTCCAATATTCCTATTCTCTCTCTCTTCCCCCCAAAAACGAAAACAAAAACAAAAAACAAAAAACAAAAACCACGTACTCCACCAAGGAACATTAGTTAGAGGGAAAATAGACCACAGAGCTGGAAAAATTCCCAGTTTTCTGAAAGTGTGTTTTCTCTATCAGGCCGGGGAGGCTCACTACAGAGCAAGTGGTGATTATGAGGTGGTCCCTGGATCAGTGTGTATGTAAAATGCGGAGGCAAGGAGCCACCAAATAAACCCTACTTGCTTCACTGTGATGCCGGGGCTGGATCCTGAACTGACATGTAACACACACATAACTTCAAGAAAGAGAGAGAAGGCAGAAATGTGGTGAGTTTGGGGGAGTTTAATCTAAGGAGTAGTTGAGATAGCTCTCTGAGGAGAAGGGCAACATCATAGTGAGTCAATCGTCACCCATCAGGTCTGGCAACTTCCCCATTTTCCAGAAAGTTTTGGGAACACAAGCAGCTAAGTTATTCCTTCCTGCTTGCTCCTTATCTGAGAGAGGTAAAAGCAAATTGATTTACCTCTGGGCTTGTTAGAAGCCAATGCAGGAGGTTCCCAGCTGTGGAGACTGAAAGATCAGAGAATCAGAGATAGTGCAAGGAGGGTGGGGACTGAGGAAGAAGAAGTTCAGTCAGGCCAATAAAATGAAAGAAGTGATATGAGTGATATTTATGACATCTGGGAGTTTGATTGAGGACTGTCTCAGGGAGGATATAGTCAAGACTACTAGACGTGGCCTTGAACTGAGTTTGGGGAGGGGGAAGTAGGAGGGAACTGGGCAATCAGACTTAGGTGGAGGGAGACCTACTTCCTCTCTGTGTCCTCCATATCCCATAGGGTGTCTTCCAAAAGGGTGGGAACTTGCAAACAATTTCTTAGAAGCCACAAGAGCTTGCTTTTCCTGGGAGAAGGTGAACAAAGGGGGAAGCTAATTAAATAAAAATTGAGGAAGTTTAGGGCCACACTTGAGCTGAGAGTAATCTGGGAGTGGCCATCGATCATCATAAACTAGCACTTACTCAGCATCTTCCCTTCAAGGGCCCAAGTTACAGGAACTGGAGGCAACTGAAGCCACTACTTCCCAGACACTCCCGGGGAGCCTGAGCAAAAGCAGTGAACCGGGGAGTCAGAACCCTAAAGTGCAGATGGCAATATTACAGCGTGAACCAGCCCAAGCCAGCTATCTCTCTGTGAGAATGAACAGTTCATGAGTTTACCATTCATGTGTCGATTATCACGGTTATCACTGGAACTTTCTTATTATGAATTTTAGTTTTTCAGGGCACCTGGGTGGCTCAGTTGGTTAAGTATCTGCCTTCAGCTCAGGTCATGATCCCAGGGTCCTCAGATCGAATCCTGCATTGGGCTCCCTTCTCCCTCTCCCTTTGCTACTCCCCCTGTTTGTCCTTGCTCTCTCTCTCTCCCTGTCAAATAGATAAAATCTTTAAAAAATAAATAAGTTTTTGTTTTTCATAAATGCTTTGTCTCTCATGCTCATTGTCAAGTCCCCGAGGCCAGAGGCCCTCCAAGTACATTTCTCTCTATCTCCATATGGCTCCGTTCATCCACTGCCTACCACTATGTGATGTATTTCCCTGTGGTTTTCATCTGTGAGAAATGCAAAGGAAAATAGTGTTCAATCCCTAATGTCAATGAGTGTATGGTATTATATATAAATATGTACATAAACATGAAGTGTCAGGTGTTTAGGAAGAGACACAGGCACCATAGAATCTCAGAATAGATGAGGGGGGTAGCCAAGAAGAACTCAGACCCTAGAATGAAATAAACTTGGGCTTGAGACCCAGCTTTACCACTTACTAGCAACGAGAACTTCTGTGAGTCATTTAAACCTCTCCATAATGGGGGAATAATAGAAATTTTCTCAGAGAGGTAAGTTGAGAATTAAATGATACAGCACATGTCATGTGCTCATTATGAGGTCTACCAGAGAAAAGTGCTCAAAATTAGTAGCAGAAGAAAAAAGGCGGGGGGGGGGGGGGGGGGGAGTTCATGACATAATGCCAAGTTCAGCCATTCACTTCTCTTGATTCTCCACACAAAATGACTTAACAAACGATTTCCTCAGGGCATTTTCAAATTCTCTGGGTGACGTTCATCTGGGTGAGTAGTCAGGAATCTAAAAGGGTCAAGTTTGGCAGGAGCTTGCTTTTGAACTACACTGACCTCAGTTTCCAACCCAGGAGTTCTCTCTCAGCTGGAACCAGTAAGGAGCTAAAGCTACTAAACATTCCCTCCAATGAGTGTGCAAAAGCTTTGTGGACTCCCAAGAAGGTCTGCAAAAAAGGCTACTGAACATGGGAGTGTCATCCAGAGGGCAGTTTCCTAAGCTGATCTCACTTCTCTGCACTTTTTCTTGATGAAGAGAGCTGACAAATGGTTGAAACGGGGGGACTGCAGTGAGCCGCTACAGACCAGCATGGCAGACAAACCCTAGTCTCCCCTCCCCTCCAACATGGGCTCCCACTCCAAGATGGTGCCTGAGCCCGCTTTGTGTGTGGTCTCCATGCAAATGAAAGATGAACAAATGAAGAATGCCTTGTCTTCCTACCTCCCCCTAAGGCTACACCTCTCACCTGGAGATGGATGCCCCCCATTGAGGACGTCTAGTGACCGACTTGCAAAAAAATTTAAAAATCACTGGAGCATGCAAATGCTCTGTTCCCAATTCACCATCAACCTGTTCATAAAGCAAAGTATCCAAGCAGTGGATGCAACATGCAAAAACTGTGCTCGATAATTATTTTTATTTATTTTTTAATTTACCAGATGCTTTTCTGCTGTTTATTACATGCCTGACACTGTTCTACATCATCTCTTTTGATGGAACGGCATTTTATTTTTAGAAAGTTCAAGAAGGACTTCTATATACATCACCTCATTTGGTCCTCATTATAAGCCTGAAAGGGAGGGTTTTTTGTTGTTGTTGTTTTAACTCCTACAGATTTTTTTAAAAATAAATTTTAAGAAAATGAAGTTATCCATTTAAGACCATTCAGCTTGTTAGACTCATACCAGGTTTCTGATTCAAGGCCTGTGCTCTTCCCATTGCATGAGTAAAAGAAAAACTTTCCCATCCTCCAACTACTTGTAATAAAATGGAATAAAGACTTAATTATATAATATTGACAATATTTTAACCCAGAGTAACAGATAAGCAGACTCCACAAGGGGATGTAGAAGCAAGAAATAAATGGAGGATTTCCCAAGAGGGTAGGTAAATTAGTCAAGGCCATTTTTTTTATTAGAGGTGAGAGAAAACCAACTGAAACCAGCTTCAGGCAAGCAGCTCCAGTAGGCTCTGGGCACACTAGAACCCAATGACTTGAGCAATGTCTTCAGAACGGGCTCCCTCTGTCCTTGCTTTGCATTGCATTCCTCTTGGTAGGCTTGATCTCCAAATGGTGGCCCCACAACAACATGCTTACATTCCACAGATTCAGAAATCTCAGCAGGAAGCGTCTCTTCTCAGAGGACTCCAGCAAAAGACTTGGGATGGCATTTCACTGCACTGCCTTTGGTCACATGCCCTTCTCTAAACCAATCTCTATGGTCAGGGGGATGCACTGCATGGATTAGTCAGCTTTGATCACGGTGCACCAGCAGACCCAACGGCCGTTCTACCAACACTACATGATCGGAGGGGGTGGAGACTGGGGAAAATCGGGGTTTGATAACTCAGACAAAAGTCGGCCCAGAGGCTGAGTTGGAGGCAGCTTCCGGAGGAGGCAGATATCCTTATGCAGGCGTATCTGTGGTGTAAGGAACATAGCATGGGACAGTGAAGAAGCCCCAGGAAAGGGGAGTCATGAAGTCTTTGTTCTAATCTCACCTCTTGATGTCACTACTGATATGACTTTGAATAAGTCATTGAGCTTCTCTAGGCTTCAGTTCCTCAAATATAACAGGGAATAACAATTTAAATAATAGTAATAACAAAACCCTCTGGAGTTGCTGTGAGGATCATGATATGATCCAAATGGATGAGATCACAGACTTGAAAGCCTTTTGAAATGCTAAGTGTTTGAGGCAAGGGACTATCATCAGCAGAGACAGGAGACAGGAATAAGTAGGGTGTGTACAGAGAATAGTAACTAGATTGGACGGTGGGTCGAAAAAGCCAGGGTGATGTAGACAGTCTTACACACAGCGACCCCACATACATCAAGGCTGAAATTTAGTCTAAGTGGATGTTTTCTTTGAATGGTCTTATGGCTGCAAGTTAGTGCCTGGAAAGGAGCTCCAGGTAATTCCAGGTAGGGAGGACTTGCACACACAGGGTTGGCTTTCCCAGGTAGGGGAGGGAAGCTGGCTCTGCTCCTGGCCAGTGTTTAGTTTCTGGGAGGCCCTTTCCCCTGCCCACCCCCAAAGAAATCACAGCAACAGGTGGGGAACGGAGAGTTAGGGAGGGCCGGGCCAAGGTCCCTAGAGGGTGGGAGGGAGGGGCAGGGGGAAGGAGGATTAGAAAGTAACAGGTGGAACTCAGTATGGTTCCAGCTCTCTCGTGTGACCAGCCCTGATTAAGGTAAATCACTTCTGTTTACTCTCCAGTTCTCTGGGCCCTTCCAGGCCGAGCTCAACTGCCGGTTTATAATCGCAGTTTTTCTCAGCCCAGGAGGAACAGGCGAGGGTGCTGGGTGGGGAGGAGAATGCATTTTCTCTTGCGTCTAGAGTAGGAGTCCTAACCTGGGCACCTCCAGATAGGGATTTCTTGTCATAGTTCGGGTTCATCTGTTTCACCTCCAACATCCTTAGGATAAAGGAAGAAAAATGGAGAGCAGTGCTCATGCAGGAATCAGGGATGGTGTATATGGGGGGAGGGTGTTGGAGACTGTGTCCCTGGCCTAGCTTGAAGACAAACCAGAGAGACTCGTGACCCCAGTGATCCCAGGCTGACTCAAATAAGATTCCAGAGAGAAATAAGAATGAAGATAAATAACTACCTATTTGCTTGGAGCACTTAACAATTCACAGAGGAATTTTCAAATAGTTTACCTTATTCGATTTTCCCTACGATGCAGGCAGACAAGTTTCATTAGAGAAGCGGTTAGGAAAGGTTATGTCATTTGTTCCAGATCCCAACTGCTGATACCCGGGAGAGTCAGAGTCAACTTCTAAGGACCAAGTTCAGCGTTCTGTTGCTATCGGGTCTGTCACCTTATGAGGTTGACACTCTTCTCCAGCCTGGCCGTCCTTGTCCTGGAAAATGTGTTTGAGCTCTTCTGACTCTACCTACAGGGCCTCTGGAATGGTGGCCAGGGTGAAGGGTAGAAGTCTGAAGGCGTGTGTTGCAATCCTGGATCTGCCCAGTCCAGAGTGGCTCAGGCAACCTGCTCCTGGTTTCAACTTTGTCATCACCCCCGCAGAGGCTGGAGGAGGGTTGTTGCAAGTGCTTTGAAGAGTTCCCTGGGCTGTTCAAGGGTGAGGAAGCTTCCCAGTTTTTGTTATTCTGATTCTTATGCCCTTAACTGCGGATGCCCCCCTGAGCCCCAAGCCAAGGGAGGGGTCTGTGTCAGTCTGTGATCTGGGCTGCAGCTAGCTCGTTGTTCTTCGCTCAGAAGCCCTCTTGGGCAGTCTGCTTTCACTGACTCTGTCCTGGGCAAGTTGCCCAGGGGCCCTTTTTTTTTTGCTGGAAGGATGAACCATGGCTGGGGGGAGGAGGGGGAAGAGCAGCTCCACAGGTGAGCCAGCGAGACAGCCACTTCTGAGCCTTTAAAATGTAAAATGTTCTCTTGGGAGTGTGCAAAGACCTGATTTGTGAGAGATCAAAGTCAGAAGCACCGCTCCTCCAGAATCAAAGCCTCCTTGCTCTCAGGAGCAGACAACGAAGAAGATTCCCTCTGCAAGAGAAGCCAAGCATAACAATGGAGAATGAGCGGCTTCCACCCTCCCCTAGGCAGGGGTGGGGGCCTGGCTGTGTTTGCAAACATCTGCACCTGGGCTGCACCTGCCGGTGGAGGACTGACCTGGAAGCAGCGGAGTGCACCTGCTCTTCTGATTTCCCCTCATTTGCGATGGGGAAGGTCCCCCTGAATCATGCATATCCCTTCCTCCCTCCTGCTTGTAGGTTGGCTGAGAGACAGGCAGGGACAGCAGCTTCCAGTCCCCGCACTTCTATCTGCTCCCTCTGTGACCTTGCGCAGGTCCCTAGCCAGGTTTACTCAACAGTATTGTGTGGATTCTAACCTTCTGTACAATTTGCTCTCAGGAAACTTCGGGGCTCAGTCAGGGCAATGGATGGGGCCTTGCTCTGTGGTCAGGAATGAGCAAATCATGTGTAGCTGGTAGTAGCTTTGGCTGAACAGCACAGTGGAGGAGGGAGAAATCTGAGCCTTCTACAACATTCCATTCCAACCAGATTTTTTTTTATCCATTAAGAAAATTGAGGCTAGCAAGGGTGATGGCCCTCAACTTTCCACCCCCAGCTCCTACCTATACAGGTATCTGCAAGCAAGCACACCCATCCTAGTGTCAAAGGATAGGGAGTCCCTCTTCTTCGTCAAGGCTTACTGGGATGCTCTTGACTTCACCCTCTCCCACATCATCAAGACCTTGCCTCATTGGCCATTTCAACCTCTTCCTCTATGGGTAGGCCCTCCTTTCAGCCCTTGTGCTAGCTCAACTCAGCCCATCCTATAAAAATAAAATAAAACAAACAACAAATCAAAACCCTCCAGCCAAAGATGTCCACAACCCAGTCTCTCTCCTCCCTCTCTCGTCCACTTCTTGAAAGACTTACCTATAGTCTGAGCCTCTATTTCTGTAGCTCCTTCTCTTTCTCAAACTGATTTCAATCTGGCGGCCACCTTCATTACGCTACTGAAACTGCTTTTGCCAAAGTCATTAAAAAATCTTAATTGTCAATTCAAATCTTTATCATACCTCTTAATTGAAGTAACACATTAAAAATGCCATTTTTCTGAAAATGTCAGATTACCTTAGCTTCTGTGATTGCATACGCATTTGGCCTTCATCATAACCCTCTGATTTGTTACTCCTTCAGCTCCTGAGTTGGAAACTCTTCTTCGAATCACCCACGAAATACAGGTATTCTAGAGTTTTATCCTGCTCTCTCTTGTCTTCTGACCTTACCCAGTCTGTGTGTTTCAACTATCACATGTAAACCAGTAACTTTCAAAGCAATATTTACAACCCCAAATTTTCCCCTCAGCTTCACCCGTGTATAGTAAACAGTAGGCCACGTCCTTTGACCCAGATAGACCACTCAACATATCCAGTGATAAACTCATCATCTCATCCCCAAACAGCATTACTTTGACCATTTCCAATCCCAGTTGCTGGCAGTCCCATCCACCCATCACCAGGCCAGAAAATTAAGAATCCCTATCCCTCCATCCAAAAGCCATCAAACTTGACGTCCTATCAATTGTACCTTCTTAAAAAAACATCTCTGAAATCTGCCCCATCCTCTCTGTCTTTCTATCCCAGCTCTAGTTCAGGTCCTTTATCCCCTTTCCCATGAACATGAAACGTGGAGGAAATGTTTCCCTGCCTCTCCCTGCCTCTAATCATATCCTTCTCAAATCCATCCTCTATAGAGCCACTAGACCTTTTAAGAATCCATTTAAGTGCAAATCTTCCCTGATTGAAGCCTTTCATTATCTTACATCTTATTATAACCCCAGCCATTTTCTGTGGACCTCCAAGGCCATTTTCTTGAATACAACTTCAGTCTCATTTCCTAATCTTCTGCCTTGCACTTCTAGGACTTTTTGCTTCTTCTAACTTCTCTACCTGGAATATTCCATCATGATATTGGAACCTGAATATCAACAATGCCGGACAGAGTTTGGGGTTAGGTTATGCTAGGACAACTCAAGAGGCTGCCCAAATTCCAGCTTATACACTTCTCTTCTATCTCTTTACTTCTTTAAAACAGAAAAAAAGAGGATTTTGATATTCATGCAATATTTTGTACCCCATCAGCATCCAGCTGTGTGGCATAGAGGAATGACTCTCCCTTGGGAAGACTATCTCTACAAGGAATCAGTCAACTTACATATGCTGGACTGAGTGGGGCAGATTTCTAACCTCATAATCATTCTGCTAAAAGGGATCCTACTAAAAACTTATCAATGACTCTGAGCCAATCTCTAAATAATGGGACAAAACAACTTAAATAGAATAGAATATGTGTTGCCTGCCTTTCCCCTGGCTGGGCCCATTCATTTTTATTCCTCTCCTATCTTTTAAGGATGAGATGGGCAAGGGCCAGATATGGATTTTGGGGTAAAAATCCCAGGAGGAGCTCTTATAAATGGGGAAATGGATGAGAGAAAAAAAAGGAGGGTAGGGGAAGAATAGGGTTAAATTGGTATGGTCAATGTATTTGTTCATTTAACAAGAAATTATTGTGTATTTAGTACATGTCAGTCATTATCTTAGATGTGGGGATACAACAGTGAATGAGAAAGACAAAATGTTTGAAAATACTATTAGAAAACTTGAGTTATTTTGAAACATTTTTGCTTGTTGATGACTTTTTTTTAAATAACAGTAACCCAATGGGACTAGACCATGTGGTTCATAGTTACATAAAATTATTATCTGGGAAAATATCATCTAGAATTCTGGACATACATATCATATAAATTTACAACATCTAAGAGGGGAAAAAAAACCTTCCAAGAAATAATAGGTCAGAAGTGACTTTTATCTGGACCCTACAGATACTCAATTTCTTAGTAAGTCCTTTCATTTTAAAAGAGTATATTGGTGGGGGTGATTGAGTGGCTCAGCTGGTTCAGTGGCTGACTCTTGATTTTGGCTCAGGTCATGATCTCAGGGTTGTAAGATCAAACCCTAAGTCGGGCTCCGTGCTCAGCAGGATATGCTTGAAATTCTCTCCCCCTTCCCCTGTTCATGTGCACACACACACTCTCTCTCTCTCAAATAAATAAATAAATCTTAAACAAATAAAAAAAGGATATTGATGTCAGGTATGATTAGACCAGTTCCAGGCATTCTTTTTATTCCCCTGGTTGCCACTAGACTCGGTGCCTTGGACTCTAGTCTGGGTCAGCCAAGCATCAAGGCTGCAGAAAAACTGGTAAAAACAAAGCATACTATCTTCCAGCAGATTCTAGAGAAACCTTCCAGAATGCAGTACTGCGATAGGTGAGAGTTACCTCCACAGAAACTATACAGGGATGAAGAGACTCTGGGCTGAGAGAGAGAGAGAATTACACACGAGAGAGTCCGCAAGCCTTCACACTAAGAAGTTTTTCACAGGCCCAAAGCCATAAAGACTGAAGTGTCCATGTGAGTCTGATTTAGAAGCTGTTGCACAGGGTTGACATTCATATGCTAGATTCATAACCATGGATGAGCGGCCCAGTGAAATGTCCTGCGCTGTTAGTCCTGATTAGAAAAATTGCTTTGGATTCCCATCTGCCAGGGGACTGGAGAATAAGGCAGGAGTATCGAAGTCAAGTTTTCTCTGGGGAGCACACAATCAGACCATGTGTGTGTGTAGACCACGCTGGATTCTAAACAACACTGGATTCCATTGCTTCTCTAGAAGCCACTTCGATTTTCCCTGTTGGTAGATCTAATGAAGAGAAAGGAGAGGTGAATCTGTCAGCCAGCTGAGAACAAGACAGACTAACAACACTCAGACTAGAGAGACTGCAGTGGCTGTTAGAAGCTGGAAGCAATTAGGGTTTGTGCAATTTGAAGACATATCCCCGGTAGGTGTGGTCCCTGAACATGAAGTTGGCATGTCCCGCAGTCAAGGTTAGGCACTCTCATGAGCATCATCTGTAGAAATTCTAACCAGAGTATCTCACCCCATGACCAGACCCAGAAGCTCAAGGAGAGGGAAAGATTCTTAGCACAAAGACAGACTAGCTCCCTTGGTCCCATGGTTTCAGTATGTCCTAGAAAAACATCTCCCTCTTTGGCCATTAGAGTAGCCCTCTAATTTTTAGTGTGAAATAGGCTTATTTTTCCTTTTAACAATCTTCTCTCTTTCTAACGCACCTTGTTTATTGCTCCTGAAGTGATCTTTCTAAAATATATGTTTAATTGTATATTCTCTGAAGCCTTTCAAAGGCTTCCTTTATTTCTCAGATAAATTCCTCACTCAACTAAACCTACACAATCATTTGTGATCTGGCTCCTGTCTTCCTCTGTAGCTTCCCTTCCATTTCTCTCCGACCCGTATTGAAATACATACGATTGTCAAAATGCAGCATGCAAAACTAGGGGCCTCCATACCTATGTGCATGCTGTTCTCTTTTTCCTCTTTCCTAATGCAAAAATCAGCATAAGCATCCTTCTTCACTCTCCAGCTTGGTGAGTGTTCTATGCCCCACTGCCCCAAGTCCCTGCCCTTAGCACCAGTCATATGCAACTCTACATGTTGGTTACCCTTCTGTCTCCTGGAGTCCTTAGAGTCCTTGGGAAAGTACCAATTGTTCATCTTTGTGTCCCCAGTGCTCAGGATGGTGCCTGTTCCATAGTAGGAAGTCTACAAATGATTTACAGCAGTTTTGTCTGAAGAATAGAGAAGAAAGAAAGGAACTACATTTGTGGAAAGACTGATCTTCATGTGGGAGAAGGAAGAGTGGGAAGAAACTGAGAATGCTTCACTTTCAGTTGTGTTGAGGGCTGAGCTCTAAATTAGCAATGGACAGATGGTCACAGTCCTCTGCCCCATTGGCCCTTAGGTCCCCTTGGTCAGCTGTTCACACGGCTCAAAGTCTCCTCCTCATTGCTTCCATTTTACTTTGCCCTTTTGGATGAAGGCATGGGGTTTGACCTGTTCGGAGCTGCCTTCTAAACTAATGGTGGAGCTGTTATTACTTCTTCGCCAGCTTTTCTGTACACCCTACCCCAGCCCTGTACGCCTGTTCGTTTCTCTGTGATCAAGTTTTAAAACGCATCAGTACAATATCCTCCAACCTGAGCTGATCCTTCTGCTAATACAAAGTGGCAGCTTTTAAAGAGGGTAGACTTCAATTGTCACTTCCAATCATAGGCTCTGCTGAGGGAGACTTAGAAAGATTTCATCATCTTAAGAAAACAAACAGAGGCCCTCTGCCACGATTATAGCACGCCGACAGATAGACAGATAGGAGGACAGACGCTGGAATGCCCAAGATCCTTCCTGTGATCCGCTAGTGTTGCTCCAGCACTCACAGACCAGGTCCCCGCGAGTGAAACTGACAACTCGGCATGTCCCTTATCCTTTCCAATTAGCATCCAGCTCCCATTTTTTTCCTCTTGCTGTCTGCCTCCCTCTGTGCCTCTAGCCCTTGTAAAGAAACAAGGTCTCTGCTGATATTCTCCACCCAACCCTCCCTCTTCATCTGAGCTTACCCCAGACCATTAAAACTTAGAATGCAACAGCTGAAAATAAAGAGTCTAGTCCATGAGAAATTTAGTCCGGCATCGTCCTTGTACAGTAGGAAGCTCAGCCAGGGACAGCCATGTGTAAATGGTCACACAGGCTACATGTGATGACAGATAGCCTCCCAATTCTTAGTCCAGTTCTCTGTTACATCAGCACTTCTCAATGGGCTACGCAGCACAATCACCTAGGGGTCTTTGAAAAAAAAAAAGAAAGAAAGAAAAATAGAGGGTGCCCAGGTGACTGAGTCAGTTATGCATCCGACTCTGGGTTTCGGTTCAGGTCATGATCTCAGGGTTGTGAGATCGAACCCTGTATCAGGTTCCCCACTAGGTGTGGAGCCGCCTTAAGAGTCTCTCTCTCCCTCTCCTTCTGCCCCTCCCATGTAAATAAATAAGTAAATAAATAAATAACAAAGCAAAAGACCTTTGCCCATATCCCACCTGCAGAGTTTTACTTCACTGGACTTTGGGGGATGCAGCCATCACTATAATTCAGGAAGCTCCCAGTGACGCTGCTGCGGAGTCATCACAGCACCACGCTGGTCGTCAGCTGCTTTCCTGGCCTGCGTCCAAAATCATCGGGTCTACGTATGGGAGGGGGTTGGGAGGGATAATTAGGAAGAAGAAGGCTGGGTTGCTGTCTATTAAGAGATAGGAAAACTCAGGTAAGAACCTCCATGCGCCAAGCCAGAGATCCACAAGTGGGGATTGCTTAACTCCCTCTGAAGAAGGCATTTTCCCTTTTGTTCAAGCCCATGCTAACAACCATGCTTACTAACCTCAGGGTCAGGTACTAGGTGTCATTAATTTGTGTGGGGTGTCGTGAAAACACAGACAGAGGGGACTGGCCCTTGATTTCAAGCCATGACCTTGACAACAGGTAGCATAAGAGATACATGGAAAAAACTTAAAACCTTTACAAAGAAACATGCTTCTAGAAGCTTGTATACACATCCCCGTCTGGGCTGGGAACACAGCTATTCCAGGGGCCATAAGTTACTGGTCTCTTAGAACAAGTGTGTTCTGCTCACAGTAGGCATTTCATAAATATTTGATGTGTGAACTGAAACGCTGAGCCTGAAGGCGAAGAAGACACCAGAAAAAAAAAAAAAAAAAAAAAAAGGTTTCATAGGACAAGGAAGGAATGAATTAAGCCATCTGCAAGGTCGAATACTCTGGAGGGCAGCTGGGCATGTGTCCTAAAGCTGACTTCGCCACACCTGGCTGGTTTCAAGACCCAACTGAGGATTTGAAAAATACAGAGTTTTGGTCTCACCTAGATCTACTGAATCCGTCTCCAAGAATGGTGTCCAGGAATCTGCATAATTTTATAAGCACCTCGGGCAATTCTGATGATCAGTCAGGTTTGCTTATTTCTGTGTGAGGGAACCTTAAACCTGAACTTGAATTCACCACATAGTGAAGTGATTTGAAGTCTTACTTGGGGTCAGACTGACTTATTGATTTCAGTCATGATGTGACAAATTGCTAGCCATCTCCCTTGAACAAGTCCCTCTACCTCTCTGAGCCTGCTCTGTCATTTATAAAATCTACAAAGGTCAGGAGTCAGGTGAGTAAAACGTTTAGCAAGATGCCAGGCCAAAAACAAGCCCTCAGTAACTAGAAGCCGCTACCATTTCAACATCCTGTCTGCATTTAAGAAGAGAGGAGTAGCCTAGTACTCAGGAGTCTGACGTCTAGCAACACCCCAGACTAACATCTGCTTCCCTCTCCAGCCCCCAGCAGTCCAGGCCGAATAACTGGGTGCTGGGGAAAGAAGTGAGGACTTTCATTTTATGCCATGTTGCCCAGTGTCCAAGGGGTGAGGTAAAGGGATGCAATGTTTGAGTTCTTGGAACTCACTGGACTTTATTCCTGTGTACCTCATTAGATTATTGGCAAGGCCTCCTAGAATCTCCCTGGATTCCAATGTTCTCTTTGCAAAATGGGGATGATAATATCCTATGTCACCAAGAGGGTAGGAAGATCAAAACACACAGAATCACAGTTTACCCTGTTTAAGCTAACGGCTAGTGGATGGTGCAATGACCAGGCACTGTGCTAGGTGGCTTATGTGCATTATCTAACCTTCATAAGGGCTTTATAGGTACATTTTTATTTTATAACCATTTTACAGTTAGAAAAGGAAGGTTTGGTAGAGACAGGTAGCTCAAAATCCCACAGCTTGTAGAAGGTGGAGCAGACAATGAAATCCGGGCCAGAAGGACTTCCCAGTACAAGTCATTGCCACGACAGTGCCTCACATCTCTACCCTCTGCCCTTCTCATGTCTTATCTAAGTTAATCGTCCCATTGGCCAAAAGGGCTACATAACCTTTCTCTTGGAATGGAATGTCTGACTGCCATATTGGAACCGAGTGTTTGACTCTGAGGCCTGAGTCTTTCCATTGTTCTCCCTTTCCACTGCTTTCTCCCATGGCGGGACCTCAAAACCAAACACGGTAGATAAAGGAGGGCTTATGACATCCAACCATACTTGTAAGAATCTGTTCCTCATGAAAATCTGATTTGCTGAATTTAGCTTTGCACATTCATTAAAAAAATAAAACCAGCCACCTGTTTTGATTTGCTAAGGCACTGTATGGTAGATGGACCTCTATTTAGGAAAACTTGGCATATAAAAATCCACAGTGACAAATAGATGCATTAAGGGCAAATATTCACATTCACATTGTAAAAGGATTTGTTTTAGCGCTCCTTTCAACTGCTCTTTTCTAAATGTGTTTCTTTTTCTCTTACTTAAGTATTTGGCAAAGCGATTGGGGAAGGGGGAGTGAGGGAGGCAGAAAGAAGTTAACATGTTAAAGAAAGAGCAACCTGGAATGTCTCTAAATGAGCCACGGGAAACACAGGATCACGTTTAGCCAAAGAAATGATTATCTACAACTTGTCAGGAACACCACAGTTGCACAACGAGTGCACGGAAAGCTTCTTGATGTTTAATCGAAGGTTACAACTAAGACTCAAAGGGCTGGATTTATGCCTAGTCAGTGAAAAACGGCACAAGATGTGAGTCGGTCGACATCACTCTCGTGCTAAATACTGCCTTCTGAGTCCCAGTCTGGCTCTCCTGGTCCAGAGATCTGTTTCACAGGAACCTGAAAACCTGCCAAATCCTTCACCTGTGATGAACAGGTGAGCTGAGGAGCCCCTGATTTATGTCAAACCATCCTAGGGGGCAGAGCTGCCTTGCAAAGGACTGTCAGAACTGATCAACGAATAAACCAAGTCACTGACCAGGGGGACAGCTCACTCTCTTCGTTTTTAGGGATTTTGCAACGAGAGAAATCACAAAGATTCATTTCGGGACATGAAAACATTAGCATAAAACCCCTTTCCTATACTTTTCTTGGGGCTAGGGAGGAGAGAAAAGGGAAGGATGTAAGGCAAGGGATTTTTAGCATGGGAAAATCTAGTCACCCAACTGAGGGGGCTGACTTTGAGATGCTGCTCAGGGGCTTTTTGGAGTTGTGAGGCCCTGATCTTCATGGGAAAAGACCAGACGTGGTGCACACACACTCATTTGTCAACTTCCTCTGTGACTGGGCTCAAAATGGCTGTGTAAATAACTGAGCCAGGGAGGAGGCCCGGCAGAGCTCTGGCACTTACTGTGCTATGAAATATGCATTAATCGCATTAAACATTCAGTCTGAAACTCAGCAGTGAGGCCCCTTTTGTCAGTTTTTATGGTGCACAGACAGAGAGACCAGGATGCGGATGGCAATAGCCTTCTGTGGAGACCCTGATGCCGTAACAGCCCGCGCTTCTCGTCAGATGTTCCAGAAGGGGCATGGGGGCGCCCTGCTCAGGAGGAGCATGGTGCAGAGGAGCCCGGGTCAGCAGCTCTCACTCCCCAGGAGCCCCCCACCTCCACTCTGCTCTCTAGATGCCGCCCACCATGTCTTGAATCCCAGCCAGGGAGTTGTCTCCTACACGTTGCCAGTCACAGAGGGGCTGGGCGTGAAAATGGAGGGCTCACTGGAGGCTGTCCCCACCAGCGGTAAAGTGTCTTCCCTCGAGCAAGGGAAGGCAGTTCTCACTGGCATTTGATTACTGTGTTTGAAAATTCGAGGTGTGCTTTATAAGGGGAAAAATCATGTCAAAGGAGCCAAAAGTGTAATGAATGCTTTTGAGAAGAGATTTGAGAGAGAAAAAGAGAGAGAGAGGTTTAATGTGCACTAGAGGAGCCAAGCCTTGGGATTTCGCACAAAATGAAGTACAAGAGGCTCACTCTGCCATTCAAGGGCCTCTTCAAGGAGGCTCAACGGAGCCTTCCTGGCCTTTCTAGCCACAGCTTCCCTTTGCTGCAGCCATACTCTAACCAAACTGACGACAAGTCTCTCAACTTGGCTTTTCTACTTTCCTGTTCCTGTCTTTGATTATACTGTTCCACCAGCAAACCAGTCAATCCCCAGTCAATTCCGGTTTGCCGAGGATGGTGAGGATTTTAACACTGAAAGGCCCAAGTCCTAGGAAACATCTCGGTGCAAAGCCCACCAGGTCAGTTGGCTCCCCTGTCTTCCCCCTGCCTGAATTGGAATTGGTAGCCTTCCCCTCTGTATTTTTCAAACCTACCTCATTAACACCTGTCACTCTGTCAGAGCATTCGTTCCTCAACAGGTGTAGAGACCCATGGGTACCACATCCTCTGTCAGGCGTCTGCCCACAAGGAGCTCACGGTCTTGGGGGAAAACAGAGAAGTCAGCTCTTAACAACACGGTGTCAGAAACTTTTAACGAATGTGTGTGTAAATTCCATTGTCTAAAGATTAGAAAGAGAACAAAACCTTTCAGAGACAGATCTGAGGTCCAGGACTAGGGGAACTGCTGAAAGTGATACAAAGTTCCAAAACATCTGCAGCTTCACTTCCAGAAAAGTTAATTCCGGGGAGATCTAAGGTCTTTGTTAATTATCTCTCCTCACCAGTTCTTGGTGCAGTGAGTAGAGATTCTTTGGTGTTTATGTATTTCATCTCTATGGGGAAAAAATAGAATCTCGTAATTCCATATTTAAAGAAAAAATACATTTTCTTTTTCTGTCTTTTCTTTTTTGTTTAGAGTGGGGGAGGTGCAGAGGGAGAGAGAGAGAGTCTTAAGCAGGCTCCAGGCCCAACTCAAAGCCCGACTCAGTCTCACAACCCTGAGAGCATGGCCTGAGCCAAAATCAGGAGTCAGACACTTAACCCACTAAGGCACCCAGGTGTCCCTACATGTTTATTTCTTAAGTGCGGTAATAATATATGGTCATTTGGTAAAATTTAGGATAGACATATGTCCTAAATTTATATGAACATGTATGAAGATAGAGATTTTAAGACAAAGTGAGGTTTTATTACACATATTGTTTGATAACCCAATGTTAACAACAAAATACCTCTCCATATGCTCATGTATGTGCCTGTGTGTGAATGAACACACATCTGCCACATAATTTTTAATACTTGTATATATTTTATTGTGTAAATGTGTTTCTTTTATCGACCCAATCCCCTATTATTGGACAATGATATCATTTCTTATTTTTACCATTAGACATAATACTGTAATAAACCTCCTTAAAATACATATTTTTGTAGTTACCCAATATTATCTGCCAGATTAACCGCTCACAGCGGAATCATGGGGACAAAGTATGGACATAATTTAAGGCAGTTGATACACACTGATACTTACTCACGTATTTATTTTTCATAAAAATCTGCTTTTCTGTGCATTTTGCCAGCCCACTTATATTTTTGTCAAGTTACAATGGCTAGAGTTCCCAAAGAGCATTTTTCTAAGTGAATGCCAACTTATATGATCACCAAATACACAAAAGCAGGGGAAATAAATCCAGGGGTGGCATTAGCTAAGGAAAAACCAAAACAACCCTCTCTCCCAGTAAAGTAGTTAAGCTGTCTTCTTAAGCTCCCTCTCTCAGAGTTATTGCCACTTATTCATAAGGCACCCAGCAACAGCTGTTCACCTGGCCAAGCAACCTCTCCAAAGAAAGATCCCCATATGTTGCAGGGAGAGGCACGTGAGCTGGTTCTTAGAGAGAAAATGACCTTGTTTCCAGATTCTGTGTGATGATGCTTCAATCCGAGAGATGGCAGGGGTGAGGGGTGGGTGGGGAGGGTGAGCCCAGATCGAAGTCTTGTTGAGGAGAAACTTGTCATCTTCATTATTTTATTGGGTTCAAAGGGCTCGCCCATACTTTGTTTCATCTGGAGGGAGGTCTGTTAGGGACACTTTTATCACTGGGCTTGCCCAGAGCCCACAAGAAGCAAATGACAGAACAAGGCCTGGGATCCAGGGCCTCTCAAATAATCTTGTCACTGTAAATATTGAGTGAATTAAAAAAAAAAAGTTCTGTGAAGTTACAGCAGAGAGAAAATAGAATTCTAACATTTTTTCAAATTTTAATATACGTAATGAGAATATGTTTGGGTTACTTTTATTTTATTGACTTATTTTTTTAATGTCAGAAGTGGGGACAGACCTCCGGGACAGGTGATGTGTGGACACTGTGAAATTCTGGTTGTCGAAGGACTATGGGGAAATGATTGGTCATGTACTTGGCCACACCTTGTGTTTCTGGGTCAGACTCAGTTCGGTCATCTGAGAAATGGGGGTCTATATCTACTTCTCAAGGTTTCTAAGAACATGAAAATGCTTGCAGAACCATCAGGTACCCCACAACACTTTCTGCTATGCTTTTTATTCTTTGCAGCCAGTTTCATACCTTCTCCTGGACTGTGAGCTCTTTAAGAGCAGGCATAAAGAGCCTCTGCCCGTGGGGCCACTGTGCAGAGCCGGTCCTGGATAACACCCCTCCCCCATGCCCTCAAGCAAGTGCAGAACACAGGCTATCTTACAAAATTGTACTAAAACATTATTTTATGTCACATACAACATTTAATAGATACTAAGTAACAAATACTTGTAGTAATACATAGACATTTTTACATAAATGGGCTCATAATATAGACTTTTTTTCCACTTAACAGTACAACTTGAACATATTTCTATGTAGGTGCATATAGAGCTTCCCTTATTCTTTGTATTGATAATATTTCATCGAATGGACTAAAATATCACCAATTTACTGAATTTTTTTTCTATTAGTTGTTGGATATTTCAAATTTGTCAGCTTTACAATTTTGTAATGGAACATTCTGTACACAGTGCTTCTTTGAGTCTAACCTAGAAGTAAATATCTAGAGCTCAGAACTCTTGTATCTTGATCTTTTGATCAATATCATCAAACTAACCTTCAAAACGTTTTCTAAACTATTCTCCTAAGCATATGAATGTTCCTGTTTCTCTGGGTTTATAGACCAGACCTGGGTTTTATCATTCTTTTGCATCTGTGCCAATTTGGAGAAAAATTGTATCTTTTGTCACTGTAATTATTTTTTTAAGATTTTATTTATTTATTTGACAGAGAGAAACACAGCTAGAGAGGGAACACAAGTAGGGGGAGTGAGAGAGGGAGAAGCAGACTCCCCGCTGAGCAGGGAGCCTGATGTGGGGCTCCATCCTGGGACTCCAGGATCATGGCTTGAGCCAGAGGCAGATGCTTAACAGACTGAGCCATCCAGGCATCTCTGTGATTTCTTTTTTAAATAGTGAAGCTGAACATTTTACTGACAATTTATACTCTTTTGTGTTAATTGTCTACTCATGCTTGTTGTCAATTTCCCTATTGATTTTTTTCCCTATTGATTTATTTGACTGCTTTGTGTATTAAAGATATTAACTCCTTCATCTATAAGTTTTAGATACTCTTGTCAGATTTTTTAATTCTCTTTAATTTTGACACAGAGATATGTGTGTAGTGGGTTTTTTTGGTTTTGTTTTGGTAGTTTTATTTAGGTTGTCTCTTTACTCTTTCCGGCTTTGGTATTATGCTGTAATCGCTCTATTTCATCCTAACCTAATTCATGCATTCTGCATTTATAAAATGATATGACTTGAACAAGATCATTTCTAAAGTATGTTCTACAGAGCTATGATTTTACATGATCTAAAACCCCACTGATTTAGACAGACGTATGGCACCCAGCCTACATTTCTGAAAATGATATATACAAAAGGATAGATCTTAACAAAACATTTAGTCCTTCCATATGTAAAGTGTAATCATAACTTTGGCAAGAAAACATTTCTGACTAGGGGTCTCTGTGGACATTTTTAATTTAAAAACTCAAATGAATTCATTCGAAATTCAATATATTTGCTTAACCCCAAACTAATGACATTCATCATTGCTTCCTTCCCATCGCTCCGTGAAGCCACATTTTACGTGACATAACTTTGCCCTCTAGGCTCCGAATGATTGGACCCCAAATGACCACCTGACCGGAAGACAACCAATCCATTGGCTAGACAGCAGCCAATGAATGACCCATGTGGATTTCTGTTTTGTTTCATTGTTTTTGTTTTTTAGAGAAAAGAAAAGAGCTAGGCCAATCAGATTTCTTTGTTTGTAATTTAATTTTTGGAAACTGAAAAGATAAATCAGTTAGCAGCTGGAGAGGCAACCCAGAGGAGTCATAATACAGAGCTACTCTCTCCCATCTGTATGAACCCTGAAGAGCCCCGGCTTCATGGGCCAGCTGCCAGTGGTCAAACAAGGCCCCATGCTTGGATTTAGTGCTGAATTTTATTTTTGAGTTTGGATTTATTTGGCTGTGAAGTGGATGGGACACTGGGCCAGGTACTAGGCGCTCGGGTCTCCTCACACAATTCTGCTTCCTGCAGCTGCCTCCCTGCCCCAAGTTCTCAGACCTATTCTTCCTCCCCGTCCCAGCCTCTCCTTCCTTCCTCCTGGTCACTAAGCATGGGCTGCGGAGGGTCAGGCTCCTATGCTCTTTGGCATCTAGAAATGGGGTGTGGTGAGAGGTGTCCCTGCGCCCGGCTGGCTCACCTGGCTCCTTTGGCAGGCAATTCAGTGGAGCAAATCTCCCAGCCTCCCCCGAGACGGGCACTTTGGGCATCATCGCAGGCTGAGGTTGTAATACTACTGGGCCTCGGGGATTGCCTGTCTGCCTTGCGCTGGGGGTGGGCCTTGGGGAAGAGGTGACGCCTGGTTCAACTTCACCCATCCCTCGGGCACAGTGCTCCTATCTGGGGGATGGCGGGGAAGGGGAACCCAGCTGTGGGTGCCAGGCTGCAGGCCTGGGTCCCTAGGCACCCGGAAGGTGTGTGCTGCCCTGCAAGTGTCTCCTTGCCTGACGGAGGCCAGTGTCTAAATTGCGAATATGAAACCCCATGCCAGTGGAGACAGAAAGACACAGAGGACGGAGAGAAAGGGCCTCCAAAGAAAGCAGAAGTTTCATAGCTTAGTCCACATCTAACAATACGTTTTTCCTCCTTTTTGAACAAGGGACCCCTCATTTATTTTACACTGGATCTAGAAAATTCTGTAGTAGGTCCTGACTCTAAGTCAGCAGCAGAAGCCATTGGTAGGGAAGGGAGCAGAGAGTAGGTATAGAGAGAGAAACTGACAGATGGAGAGAGGAAGAGCTCTGTCCAGAAGGTGGTGAGTCCTCAGTTCCAGCCTAGACACCTCAAATCAACCCTCCTTTCATGAGGCAACAGAAGAGGCTCTCTTTGTCTTGCAATTAAATAAACTGGATCAAACCATGAGTACACACTCTCTGAAAAGTTCCAGAGAGGAGACAAGTTCCTAAGTCACCGCCTTGTCTCGAAGAGAATGAAATGAGGTGTAAGAACACAGTAAAGAACAATAGTAAGGACCGTAGCAGCTCACCCCAAGGGTACTGACACTGTGTTTTCATCATCACATTTAGTCCCCACCACCCAACTACTTCACGAGGTAGGAACTGGTAGTTCATGGATAGGGGAACACAGGTGTAGATAGTCCAGGTGGCAGAGCCGGGACCCTCCTTGTAGCCGGTGAGAAATCTTCTCCGAGTGGTATAGAGCCCCAAAAGATCAGGGAGAGGAGTCAGGCTACTTCTAACTGGGGGATATCAGGGAATGCTTTCCAGAGGCGGCACCCAACGTTTAGTGGGGACTTGGTAAAGGTTTGCTAAATGAGCACAGGTGAGTAAATGGCGAACTGCATAAATGAACATGGATTGGATTTAAAAGGAAAGCTTTGGGGTGGGGGCCAAACCCAGAGGCAGACCGTTAGCTAAAGGGCTGCGATGGAAAAAGGTGGTGAGCTTGCACGTTGGCAAACAGGCCAGCGTGGCTGGAGTGGAGGGCACTTAAAGGGAGCGGAGGGATTGTTGGACTGCACTCTGAGATCTCCAGGCTGAGAGGTTTATGCTGTGCTTGGTAGGTAATCTTGAGCCACTAACATTTTATAAGCAGAAGAGATACGATCGAAGTCATGCTATAGGGAAGTTAATTAGTTGATAGTGAGTGAAATGAAATCAGAGGAAGCAGAAACAAAGAGCAAGGAGATATCAGTAAGCCGCTAAGCAACCAGGCATGAGGTGAGGAAGGTTCCAAGAAGGTGGAGGAAAGGATCTGATAAGACACACATCAGGGGAACAAACAGGAGTTGTTATGTAGGTGTGTGAGCAGGGTAAGGGGTGAATTATAAAGCGGATTCTCAGGGTCTAGCCTGTATGCCTGGAAAAAGGGGGCCAAGTCAGCAATACCAAAATCAGACGGTGGCTCTATTTCCGATGTTGACAAAGAGGGAAGGAATCGAAAGGGGTTCTGGAAAAGATCTTGAAAACACTGGGTTATCCCTGCCTTTAACTTTACTCTAGAAGTGGATTCGATAAATGTCTGCCTCAAAACGTCAGTCCGGTTCCTATCACATGAATATCCATTCACTAGGATCTATAGTTCAGAGTTGTATGAATATAGATAGTCAGGATTTTAACATGAAAACAGCAGTAGCTCATTAATTCAAGCTCCCTAATTTAAAATCTGTGATTCTTCTAACCGGCTAGGCAAAACGTTTACCTTTATTTAAGCCAATTCATGCCTCATAAACTTGGACTAATTTCAAGTTTAAATATTTCAGTGGGATATCTATGACATTTGAGAGAGTAAAATATCTTCATGTTATTCTCCCATACCCTGACAAGCATCATTTACATAAAATAGCCGATGAGATGTTCTTTATACATCCCTCTTGTTGTCTCATTCGAGAGGGTCTTTTCACTACCACACAAGACTCAGTCCATATGCTTGAGTTATCATATGCCCTCGCAAGTAATAAAAGTGCATGTCTTAAACTCCTCCTCCATCCCAGACGCCTTCCTGACTCAGACTGACCTTTACCATACATCACTGTAAAGAAATCCCTGTGGGGTTGGTTATCATGGTGAACTGCTAGTCATCTGAAAGGCGAGGTCAGGGGCTCTTTGTAAGGTCTGCTCACACTCTGAAAAGGGCCATTGGAAGCATGACAAGGAGGCCTGCCCAGGCCGTTCCACCCCGCCAACTTCCAGATAGGCCCAGCACACCACCTCAGCTACTGCTTTTCATTTTTCTGTACCTGAGATCCTGCCATACGTGGGCCTCCCTGACGCCAGCCCTGGGTTTCCATACGAGGCCATGACTCGGGCTCACCCGGTTCACGCACCAGTAATTGGGTCAGTCCTGTAGTTATCGACTTACTTGTAATTTCAAAAAGGCAGCATGTCTGGGGAAGGATTCCCCATTCGCTAGGGTAGCCTAAGCTCTTGGATCTGGAAACAGGAGCAAAATTCACCAGTTGTCTGAGTGACTTCAACCATACATAAAGAATTTCCTTAAGATGAAAATGTTCCAGACGAGCATAGACTCCCAGGGAAGGCTGTGAAAACTGCCCTCAAGGTTCAAAATATAGAACAGAGCCTCACGGCTCAGAGTTTGTTTCTAAAGGCAGAATGACCTCTGAAATCTTGCTGCAGGACTTAAAAGGCTAATTTGCACAATGGGCAAATATGCCATATGACCGTAATCAATAAGAATGATTTCTTCCAGCCCTCAGATAAAGCCGATTGCGTTCCCCCATTGCTCTACTGTGTTCGCAGTGGAGGATAGTGCTGCTTGCCCTACAGTTATTCTCTGATTTGGGGGCACAGCTATGACACAAGAGAGGCGTACCACACAATGATGTGTGAGTAAAGGGACAAATAAACCACAATCAGAGGACATAATTTTTTATTCCATTCTTTTATTATATTCACAATTCCAGCCTTCTAAGCATTTGAGTTATTTGTATATGCCTCTGCCTTCCTAAGCACCTTAACACGAACCACTCAGAATCTCCTGGCTAGCTTTGCACACAGTAGGTATTTGATAAACGTGTGATTAATTAAATTGAGTCAGTGCACAATGACTGATTTTGTTTTTGTTTTTGTTTTTGTTTTTGTTTTTGTTTTGGTTTTGGTTTTGGTTTTGGTTTGGTTTGGTTTGGTTTGGTTTGGTATTCTAAATGGACCTTATTTCTCTAAATGGAAATCCTGGGGCTGCACTTGTAGGTGAAGATCACTTTCTTCCCTTCCGCATTCCAGGCTTGTGCCCAGAGGCCTTCGGAGGGCGAGGGAGGGTAGAGTCCAAAATGAGCTCACTGGCATCGAAATCCCCTAAGGCTTCTGACCGTGGAACCTGACATTTTTCACATTCTCTAGAGATACTGGCTTACATTTAAATTTCATTCTCTTCCCATTCCTCCTCCTTGTCACTCCAACTAAATGAATTATCTTAGCACGTCCCTCACACATTCAACCATTTCAAAATAAACTCACCTCCTGGACAGAGGGTAGCTTTCGAGACTCTTCTAGCCAGGCCGATGGACCCAGAGCTAATATTAAACCAATGACCCCAGATCTCCCACAGAGCACGCCGGGGGCCACCACACCTGAGACAGCTTGTTCTTTAAGCCAAGACACACACCTGCTGTAGGTAAAAAGTGGATTTCCCATGTGAAATTGCCCCTGACGCCCCAATATGAATTGACTCCTTTGCAACATGACCTTGAAGAAATAAGTTCAATGGTAATTGGTGGATGTATTATCAGGTGTAAACAAGGGATGGAGGAGATAGCTTCAGTGAAGTCAGATAGACTACTTCCCTTTTCCCTATCGTTTTCCTTTTTTAAAAACTTGATTGACTCTAAGGTATCCAGAGGTAGACTCGTATGTGTCTCTGGCATATTTACTCATAACTATTGTTTTGAGAATAAATGTTAAGAAAGGTTCATTGTAACAAACTGAAACTTGAACATTTGTGTCAGTGAGAAGTTAACCCCCCCTCCCTCCACGCCGCCCCCCCGCCCCCGCAATAGAAACAAGATTCTTCAGTCAATACAGTGATTTGTTTATGTTTGAATTTAAAGATCGTAGCAACTTTCCTTTGGACCACTAGTAATACAGTTGTACCTGACTATAACTGATTTCTTTCTGAGAAACTATTCTTTGGGACCTAGTTGTCATGGAAGACAGTCTGAGAAGAAGAAATGAATAATTGGTTTTTTGAATCTGTATTTTATATTGTTGGAAAGGGATCTAAAAGGAGGATTCTCAGACAGCGTGGGGCACCTCGCTCCTGGCAAAGCGTATCACAACCACAAAGGCTGGAGGCCGATTAAAATGATACAAGTTTCTCCACATCCCATTGTCACCCCAGCCCTGCCTGTCTGCGAGAATATCAGCTTTTTGATCAACTGTTAACTAATACACCTTTGTTGTCAACGTGTAGGGCTGGGGACAACATAGAGAACCACAGTCAAGGTGAAATATAGTGAACACAGTGACCAGAAGAGCCAGATGGGAACAGACAGGGAATAGAGAGATCTTAGCATCTATCTCCTCCAGTTTCCCTGGCCGAATAGCCATCATTCCATTTTAGAACCGAGTTAATCGCCCTTGACTTCTTCATAACCCTATTTATGCAATCCAGAATGTCTGATTTCTTTTGTTGCTCCAGATTCTGGTGCCAAAGGCATTGAAACTTTATCTACCTCTGCACTTGGATTCTTCTTCTCAAGTCTCCGGCCAGTGACCCTGGAGGACCTGTTTTACCTCTGAATTCTTATCGCTGGTCTCATTACCTTATGTGTCATTACACTGAATTGGAAAATCAAATTACCCACCTCACCTGGTCGAACACTTAAGTTTATTTATCCTTACTGACCACCTTTGTTCCTGTCTCAGATACCTCCGTGCTCTTCAGCTCCCACTAGGGCTTCCCTCACTCTTGTTTGGGGGAATGCGGGGTCCCCTGAGACAAGGATGCTCAGCCCAGCCCCTATACCTTCTCCCTGCGGGCTGAACACTCACCCCTGCCCTAGAGCCCTGGGCTCATCACTCCGCAGCCTCATCCATAGGTGAGCGGATTCCCCCCAAGCTTTCACAGACATTACCCCATATAATGCGATGGAAGGGGCTTCTAGAGTATCTCCTTCCAGATAACCCATATCACTAACACCTGACTTTATTGGGACCTTTTGAACATTCTACAAAACCAAGTAAGCCCCAAAACTCTTGGGGCCATTGTTCTTTATTGTGATTCTAACAGGTATTAATGTTATTCATTTCCTCCTAAAGGAGGGATTCGAGGGTCTCAACCCAAAATGACCACCGCTCTCTTTTCCTATGCCACCCTTCCAGCTCATCACTGCTGGCGTATGCCCCACCCAACAACTGCTCACAGAGCTGGCCTACTCCACTTGAGGCAGGGACTGCGAACATCCTCTTATTCATCTATGCACCTCCCAAAATATAGCGTAATGCTGAGCATGTAGCAGATTTACAAAATATATGAAAGTTCCTTCCTTGCGGAAGGACCATAGGAAGGGAGAAGAGAGACAAAGCAAGAATGAGGTGGGTCTAATCACCTAAGACAGCTAGGAGGCATTACTAATCATCTACCCCTGGGATTCCCGCCCCCTCCTCTGCAACAACAACAACAACAACAACAAAAACTTTTGCTTTTCAAATGTTCACTTTTTATGTTCCTGTCATTTATTATTCAGGTGTGTCTCCACATGTTCTTCCTTGGAATGAAGTCTCTCCTGGTTTTTTCTCTTTTCCGTGCTTAATTTCTGAATCTCTCCAAGTGGCATGTTTTTGCTAGTCTTAATATTTCTTTGGTTTTCCCTAGGAAACGTATGTCCATTTCTAACATTTGTTCCCCCATCTTCTTGAAATTTCCAAGGCAAAAAAAAAAAATGTATTTAAACCTTTTTAGTCACATCTACTTCTTTTTTCAATAAATTACCCTTCCCGTGTCTTCGCCATCCAGCTGTCTAGTTCAATGACCCCTGCATTCCTTACACACTAGGAAAATTTTCCCATGATTTCTCTTAACCTTTAGTGCAATGTCTTTTTCATTTGCTACCTTTGCCTTTCTTATCTTTTTTTACAGTCTCTGGACTTTGTTCGGTAATCCTCCCTGGCCGCCGCTGTACCCAATGCTTAATGCCTCACACACGCCTCTTTCTTACCTTTGATTACTTTTTTTAAACTTGTTCATCCACATTGTGGATTCTCTCATTACCAAGACTGCATGCGAGATGACCCCTAGGTTTATATTAATTTATGTTTGAATGCTTTTCATTTCCAAGCAGGTTCTCCATTTCCTCCCTCACCTCAGCCCCTGTGCTTTTTACCCGGCCCCTCCGAGGCCCCCCAGAAGTGCTTGGCGTCTTTATGAGATGGGATAGTGACGATGAACTCCACTTCTGGTCCCAGCTGTGTCACCTGCTCCCCACAAGTAATGTGAGGGAGAGAAGAGGGTGCTTCCAGGAAATATGTCCCAAGGGAGATAATCCTTGTAAACAGTAGGATGGAAATTCTCCTCCATGTGTCATTGTCTATTATATGCCTCCCAGGGAGCACGCATTTCACAAAGAGAACCACAGACAGGAAGAAGCTCCTTTGTGCTGAGCTTCCTCAAGTCCCCTCAGTGATTCAGAGCCCACAGGGTCGCTTTCAGAGGAGAGGGCCCTGGATCTAGAAGTGGGGCAAGGTGCCCAGTCCTGGCTTTGCCACTAACCAACTGTGAGGTCTCGGCCCCTTCTCTTCCCTTGTCCTCTGTCTGCTCTCCCAGCCTCTGTTTCCCGTGGCTGTACAATGAGGGATTGAAATCCGTCCTTAAGGGTCCTGCCGGCAGTTCCAAGGGTGGCCATTGTGACAACTTTCTCTCAGCTGCCGCCATAATTAAGGTATAAACAGATTTGTCCTCATTATTCACACCCTCCCTTTGGTTCTTTTGGTGCTCTTTTTGCCTTCTCTTCCTCCCTGGCCCACTTGATTCCCACCAGGGCTACCGTGTTCTGTAAGCTGTGATTCCGTTCATCCTCCCCAATGTTTCCATAAGGAGGAAGCTCTGAAAGCTCTGAAAGACCCAGGGGCCAAGGAGGTGGTCTGGTGTGGAGGAAAGCCAGTCCTGGGGTCAGCCTTCCCGATTTCACACATGGATGTGTGATGCGGCCTCTTTGTGCCTCTGGTCCTCATTCACAAAATGGGCACAACATCTGCACCTAAGTTAGAAGGTTCTGGAGAGGATTCAATAAATTACTACCCAAAAAGCATTAGAAGAATATCTCACAAGAAGTAAGCACCCTATGAATGTTAGCCAAAGAGAAAAGAAGCATTTGTGTTGCAGAAGTCTCCAAATCTTAAAACACTGACTTCTAATGTCTGGGTTTCAAGAGATAGTAAACCACATGAGAGGTTTTGAGGCTAGAGAGGACTATTGTGTTTCCCTAAAATCACAACACACAGAGTGGTGTCCCCAACAAGCACACACGCAGGTTCTCTGGGGACTGATTTTAGAGCTCAGATTTTAGACTTTAACTGAGCTGTATTATTTGATATCAAAACTCCAGTTTCCACAGAGATATTCAGTATATTTTTTTTTATTTTGAATGTAACAAACCAATTAAAGAATGTTTCACAGTAGGTCCCTTTTGGGCTCCCAACCAAAGAAGGCGTATGATCTCAGAGACCTTTTAGTTTCTGTTATAGATACAACTTATATCCATGAGGTGACCTAATTTTAAATTTCTCTCTGCCACACTAGAACCTGAAATGTGTCTTCTCCAACAGTAAACTCAGTCAACTCATATAATCTAACACATTTTAGAATATCCTTCTCTACAGGTAAGGGGATAATGGATGAGAGACATGCCTTCAAATAATAAAAAGCTCATGACTCCCAGACACTTTATTGTTGGAGGGCTGGACACAGGAGGGATACAGTAACCATTGAGATCACTGGTATCAAGCATCTAGATTGAAGAGATGCTTGGAAACATGTCATAATGTTTAAAGGCAAGTCATACTATTCTGCAAGATTGCAAGACTCAGGCAGTTTATTGGAGATTTTGCCCCAGGAGAAGTGATCTTTTATAGAATTTGGTTATAACTTAATGGGTAAAAATTGTCTCTTGAAGTTGAGGTGAATATCGAAGTTATAGTGAAGGCACCTCAATGACCTTGTTCTTCTCATATCGAAGTACTGTCATTTGGAAATCTACAGGCTGATAGTTTGGAAGACTAAAGCCATTACTTAAAGAAACAATAGTGAGAAAGATGAGAGAGGCAGCAACATTTTAAGGCTCACTGTTATTAGAAATATGACTTTTCTCAAATATTAAAAATAAATCTTTAATTCCCCTCATGCCATCCAGTCTTTTCTACAAACATCTGGATAAAGGAATCACAACAAATCCAGGGTGTTTTGAGACATTCCTGGAGCATAGATGTTCTTGAGATTATGCCTTTGGATTACTTGAACAGAAATAATAAATACTTTCAGTACTTAAAGCTGTAATGCTTTGGGTTGGATTTGGATTTTTATTTCATTTTAGTAAAAGGTAGAGATTCAAAGTCAGCTCCTTAACCAGAATGATATATTGGATGTGAATATAGTTTATTGCTTTCTGACCTACATTTCCCCCTTTTTTCATCATTTGAAAAGTTACTTGACAAGTTGAACGCCTGCAGCTCAGCATTTCCAAACATCTGCCTTGAAGGAAGCACTTTGCTTCGGATTTTCACATGATGATCAAAAGTGGGTTTAACTTTCTCAGGTTAAATGGGAACAAGGGGGATGGTCTGATGGTGATAGAAATATATTTGAGAGCAACATGAAAGAGAAAAAAAAAATACTTGGAGCTGGCAGAAGCTTAACCCGAGAGTCAGCCTGGACTCATGAAGACAGATTTCAGCTGAGAGATGAGTCATCTATGGTCTGGTTCTGGCTCTGCCCCAGTTTGCCCATCTGTACGATGGGAACTCCAGAGTCTATCTACAGTTGGAAGAAGGTATGGTCAGTGAATGATGAAGATGTGACCTAACATCCTGATTTTGCTATAAACTAGCCGTGTGACAATGGTACATCCTGCTATCCTTTGAATGCCCTTTTCCTATAAAAGAGGTCCCTACCACCCCTGGCATTCTATAATGCAGAATTTGAAAAAGAAAACTCAAAAACGCAGACGGGACCTTAATGTCAGCCTAAAGAAACTGGAAATTAAAATACATTAAAATTTAAAATTACAATTCTGACCATTTGGTGGTACATACTGAACTCCTGGTATGAGGCAAAACAAGGACTATGCACAGAAGCAACATGAGACAGGGTTCCTGCCCTGTCTGAGTTCATAATCTAAGGGGAAGAGCTACATCCATCAAATAGTCATACAAACAAATATAAAATGATGCCAAGATAAAAGTTGAAGAGCCTAAAAAAGAACAGAACACAAAGGAGAAATAGTTAAAAGGTCAACCAATAACTTTATAATGTATTCTGAAATTAGATGCATAAGAACTTGAAAGAACTACAAAAAATTCAGAGCACCAATATTTTTTTAATTATCATCTGTTCTGGAATTCCATAATGTGCCCCACAGAGTGGATTCCATAATGTATTGTAGAACCAACCACCATCTTCCAAGGGGGTCTTCCTGGTTCAATCCCATTTCTGTTTCCTCACTCAGTCAAAACATTTTTACCATCAAAGTGCTATGTATCAGACGTCTCGCTAGGCCACTAGGCATACAACATGCCTAAGACAGTTCTTGCCAAGTTAGCCTTTCTGGGCAACAGAGCTTCTCAAAACTTAGTGGCTCAATACAACCACGATTTATTGATTTCCATGGTGGTGTGAGTTGGCTGGCTGGCTCCTGGGCTGATTGCGCCAGGCTCAGTCGTGTGCCTCACGCTAGGGACAAGTCCAGGGGTTGGTACAGGTTGTTGCATGGGGTGTCTCTGTTCTCCTCCAGCTCCCTTCCATGGTGGTCCCAGGGCAGCATTCCGAGAGAGAGAGAGAGAGACAGAGCAGAAGCTGCAAAGTCTCTTAAGCCCTAGCCTTGGAAGTCATATAGCATCACTTTTGTGGCACTTTGCTGGTCACAGAAAAATCACATGAGTTTCCCAGATTCAGAAGGTGGAGACAGACTCCAGCTCTAAGGAGTGTACATACAAGATGGGAGGAGTCTTTGGCCATGTCATCATGACTAAGAGCATGGGTTTGGGAACCGAAGACCACCTGAGTTCCAGTCCTGCTCTGTCACTTCTCCGCTAGCCGAACAGCCTGGGCTAGTTCCTTTCTGCCTGTGGATCTCAGTTCCCTGGAAAATGGTAACACAGGCAGTTCACAAGGTGCTGGAGAGGATTCAATGAGTTAACATTCATAAAGCCCTGAAGATAGTCCCAGGCTTGTAGTAAGCACTGAATAGACGTTAGCTGTGAGCACGGGTACTGGTATTAGCATTAATCCAGTGTCTGTGGGAGACAGAGATTCATCAATGAATTGCACACAGAGATTAGCAGGCGTGCAAGTGCTCCGAGGGAAGAAGGGAAAACGAGAAGAACAAACAGCACTGGGTGAGTCAAGGGTTTCCCTGTGAAGTGGTGGCAAGCTGATGCCTGAATGGTGTGCGCATGAGCCCAGATGAAGGCGGGAAGGGGTCTTCAGGAACCAGGAGCCGTGTCTACACAAGCTAAGGTGGGACGAAGGAACACAGGATAAAAGGCATTTAAAACCCAGTCTTTTCATTCTTCTCTTCCCTCAGCGCTTAAAGGAGTTGAACATCAGTAATTCCATGTTTTGCCGGCCTTCCCTTTTAAAGTATTCTTTAGTTTTTAAAAGATTTATTTATTTATCTTAGAGGGAGGCAGAGGGAGAGAGAGAATCCCAAGTAGTCTCCATGCCCAGCACAGAGCCCGACACAGGGCTCCAGCCCAGAACCCTGAGATCACAACCTGGGCTGAACTCAAGAGCCAGACACCTAACCAACTGAGCCCCCCAGGCACCCAACCTTTAAAGTATTCTTAAAGCTATTATTGAAGCAGTGGAAACAAGCCAAAAACTGTTTTTGGAGTCAGATAGGCCTCATTCTGCCCCTACCATTTAGCAGCTGTGCAAGAACAAGTTTCATAACCTCTCTGAATTTCAAGGCTTCTCCTCTATACATTAAAGCCAAAGTATTTTACTTCTAGGTTGTCTTGGGTAGAGCATGACATTCAAACTATGGAGCCATCAGCACAAGCACCAGTGGGCACATGTCCCAGTGTTGCCCCCAGCTCAGGCCTGGTCCGAGGATTAACTGATGGATACGGTGGGGATCCTTCAGGGGTGCCTACAACTTAGCAGGAGCCAATAAACAGTTGCTCAAATTATTATTACATGTAGAGTTCCCTTTGCCCCCCAGGTTCCCAGTGGGGTCCCTAAGAACCCTATCCCCTCCCCGCTCCCGAGGCCACTCAGTGCTATGAGCCCAGGGCTCTCTGGGCAGCCAGCTGCTGACGGCCTGAATGGGGCTTGTAGCCAGGAGACCTAAGCAGGCTCCAGCACCCTGGCGACGGCTGAAGCTGCCTCACCCAGGCTGGCCTTTCAAGGAGAGGGAGGTATGACGTTGGAATATTTTAAGGGGCTGGGGCTCCCAGGAAGGGGAACCCCTCTGTTTTCCCAGGCTTCTCCCCCTCTCTGTGCCCCTCACTCTCAGAAGCACCCCCTCCCAGGGCAGCTCAACTTCAAGGATTCAGCCAGCCTTTACCCATCTCCACCCCCACCCCCCACCTCCTGACCATTCTCTCTCTGTCTCTCCCTCCCCCCTCTTTTTTTTTTAACATGCAAGTTGCCATGAAAAATTTGTTAATGAAATATTTGCTCAGAAGTCTGCTCTGGACTAGACTGATAACCTATCTGTGTTTGAGTTTGGCTTCCCATATTCTAAATACTCATCTTCTGTCTGTTTAGCTTATTGATTGGTTTGGCAGGAAAAGGAGCCTTGTCATCAGTGACCAAGGTCAAACTAAACAAAAAGGGGAGGGTGGGGAGGAGAACAGGAACAGAGGGGCCCGGGAGGCCAGAGACTTCTCCAAGTTTTTTCCAAGGGACAGCCCCCTCCCGTCCATTGCTCTACCCCATCCCCAAGTGACAGCTGGGCCGGAGCTGGTAACAGGGAAGCCGTGGGATGAGCAGGGGAGGCCCCACATGGACTTGCACAGATGCTATAAGGTGGGGGGTAGGGTTGTGGCTGGAGTCACCTTAGGGGATTTCTTGGCCTGTCCCTGGGCAGGCGTGTTAGGAGCAATGACAGAGGGCACATGTACCTCGGTGGACCATGTTGAAGGGCTCCTCAGGCTGCCCTTGCTGACAGTTCTGGTAAAGTTGAATTTCTCGATAACGTTGACTTGTTAATTAAAGGCATGATAGTTGTTCAAGCTCAGAAAAAGAAAGCACAAATGCATGGCCTCAAACAGTGATTACCTTCAAGCTTTTGTGACTCTGTTGGGGTCTGGATGGACTACTTTGAGCTTTTGCTTCTGACCTGCCATCTTAATTATGTTTCCCAAGGCTGCTGATTAATGAAGTGGCAGTCAATGAGCACCACCGGTTGGGCAACGTGGGGGTGCGTGGGGGTGTAGAGGGGGACTGGGGCAAGCACTAATCCTGCTTCTACCACTGTCAGCAGTGTGACCAGGGCCAGCTTACTTAGGCCCCCTGGGTCTCAGTTTCCTCATCTGACAAATATACCTATCTCAGAGTTGCTGTGAGGAAGAACAAAATAGCTTCTAGAAAGTGCCATGCATGCTCAGAGATCTAGAAGAAACTGTTTGGGCTCATGTATCTGCTACAGGGACATCACAAAATAGACTGTCCACCTCCACCACTGACTTGTGGGAGACTTATTTATGGCTAGACACATTTCACTCATTCACTCACTGAATGTAGCTCATGGAGACACACCAAGCATTCTGGGCACTGGGAATGTGGGCACAGTGAAGACACAGTCCTAGCTCTTTGAGAGCTTATAACACTTGCTGAGAAAAAAAACAAGAGCACAAAAGCATGGAAAGTCAATGGTCACAGACATGGTGACTCGGGGGACAACTGGGAACACAATGGAGGAGTGACCATTTCTCCCTAGTGGGTGGAGGAGGGAGAGAGGGTCCAGAAAGGCTTCTCAGAGGATGTTTTGAAATCAGTGTGGCTTGCCAGGTGGACAAGGGAGAAAGTGAGCGTGGGGAACAATGACATCAAAGAGTGGCCTGCACAGCCTGTTCTGAGAATTGCAGGTGCCTCCTGCAGCTGGAGGGTGAGGTGTGGACATGCTGGAGCGGAGGCTGGGGGCCTGGGGCTGGCTGACGGCGTGCACGAGCCTGTGGGGCCAAGTGCCATGGGGCGGCAGTGGGTTTGTCTGCTAATGGGTGGAAGACGATCAGACACCACTTATTGAAAAGATGTGGTTAGAGACCCTTTTAAAAAAAAGTGTGAGATTTAAAACACACTCACAGGCTATATAGAGGGAACCAGTAAAGAAGGAGACATTGAAAATATGAGAGGGACAGGAACAACTCAGTGGAGCCAGAAGCTGGTCCAGGAGTCATGGGAAGGAAGGGGATAAGCGCCCAGAGCAAGAGTGAGTTTCCAGCATGGGGATGATGCCTCTTTCTTGAGCCCAGAGGGACAAAGTGAGAGGCAGGTGCAGAAGGGAAGGCCTCTGGGAGAGACCAGAGTTTTAGAGTCTGTTTCTGAGAGCTTTGCATCACTCTGTGAGCTAGAGGTGGGTTATCTGCTGAGCAAGAGAGGCCGGGCTGAAGAGAGTGGAAAAACCTATGCATTGTTTTGCTGGGACTTGGGAGGGCTTACTTGGCTATAGTAAAGCATGCTCGGGAACCCGGGGGCCCAGCTGAGGCTGCAGAGCATACACCGGGGGGGTCCAGGCACCCAGTTGGGGGATTATTTCATCTGAACTCAACTGAGAGAGGGCATGAGGCAAATGATTAGCTGGACTGAAGCAAGGATGACCTTTTGTAGGATTGTAGGACACTGAGGGCACTGGGGAGAAGAAGGTGGAAGAGAACAATGAAGTCCCCTGGGGAGATGAACAAGAAAAAGTCAAGAGCAGGAGACAGCTAGTCTTTCAAACAACAAGTGGGCTGTGAGCTGGGGATCAGGCCTCATGGTGGGTAGAAGGATGTTCCTGCAAAGTTATATCCTGGGGTTTCAGAGGAGGTTAGCGAGTTCCAAGGGCTGATAAAGCCCAGTGAGTGGCCTGGGAGCGGTGGGCACAGTGGAGTAAGGATGAAACCTGTCTAGAAACCTGTTTCTAGAATGTCATCAACAAACTTCAGGCTGGGGCACTGGGAAGATCAGCACCGGGCTGATTCGTCAGTAACACGAAGTTAATTCCGTGTTATTACTCCATGTAATTAGTCATGGAGACACTGCACTCGGTTTTTGAGAAATGTCTTGTTCTGTACTTAGCCCAGGTTTCAGAAAGGTCTGCAACAGGGAGCTGCATAGGGTTCCATTAAAAAATGGGAGGGAGACCTTACCATTTTGGGAGACCAGATAAAGCCATGGCTCCCAAACTGTGCACCCGGGCACCCTGGGGTAAGGCAGCATGCTCCCAAAGCATCCTGGGAGATTTCTAATTTTCAGGGAAGCACAGTAACATCCATCAGACATTGCACAAATGACGAGCTTGAGGTTGTTCAGTTTCAAGATAGATGGTGCTGCGCTCCTTTCAATGACATCAGAGCTTTGAAAAACTAGGTTTCCGCGGTTGCTGTGATAAAAAGCAAGGACCGGCACAGGAAACGGGAATGTTGTGGTCTGGTCTGATTCAGAGATCTGAGAAGTCTCAAGGTGCTCAAAGGGCATAAACACCTCTAAGTGAGGAAGTGTGATTATGTCGGAATGAGTTTTCAATTCATTTCAATTCAACCCATGTGCATTATTTTCCCAAACACCTACTAAATTATCAGGATGTAAATATTTATTGTTCAGACCTAACCATTGCAAAATGGAATTTTGGGGTATTCATTTTGACGTTGGGACACAATGAACGAAATCACTAAGGCAAGGCACGAGAAAGATGCTGTGAACAGAGAAAGTTTTGGGAATCTTTGGGTTAATGAATTACTCAAACTTGGGTTTCTGGTACAACTTTCTTAAATCACAGAGTTAGAGTTGGAACGAACCTAAGAGATGATTTGGAACAACCTCTCGTTTTGCAGAGGACACAGCCAAGAGAAGGTAAGGGGTGTTGTCAAAGGTGATCGATTGTCGGTAGAATAAGAACGAGCACTCGGGTCACATCCTTCCCAGTCTATGTGCTGTCTGCTGAAAACAAGGGGCTTAATTCACCCATATCATTTGCGCAATAATGATAATTTAAATGTTCATCCATTTTCTCTCAGAGCTCTATTTATAGGAATGAAAACTTCGGGCACCTAGGTGGCCTGGTTGGTTGAGCATCTGCCTTAGATTCAGGGTATGATCCCAAGGTCCTGGGGTCGAGTCCCGAGTTGGGCTTCTTGCTTGGTGGAGCCTGCTTCTCTCTCTCCCTTGGTCGCTCCTCCTGCTTGTGCTCTCTCTCAAATCAATCAATCAATCAATCAAATCTTTAAAAAGAGAAAGAAAGAAATGAAAAAATTGTAACTCAGGAATGTGCAGGTCGTTCCTCCTTGCTGTGAGCCTTTATTGAGACCTGTTTGTATGGACAGTGACACAGCCTCACCTGCTGAATCTCTTCCAGGACCCCGGACATAAGTGAAAGCAACCTGTTTTGATGGAGTGAGACTGAATTCTGGAAATAAAATCAGTAGACTCTGCATATTCCAGAGAGCGACTTGCCCCAAACTTTTCTAACCCCCCCCCAGTCTGGGATATTGTTAAAAATATAACATGCCCAAGCACACAGAGAACCACGGAGCTGCATGGAACCCAGAGGTGGGCGCTCAGCGGGCTCGCTCACTAGCTACTGCATAGCAGCTTCTAAAGCTCTCCAACACCAATTTGATTCAGAAATAGTATGAATGTGAACGCGTTAGTCTGATCCATGTTTGAGAGGCAGATGAACTAGTTTACGACCCTGTTCCATGTCCTGAGGGAGATTTGGTGCTTTCTCCGTGGTCCCTGATGATTCCTGGGAGAGTTCAGGGAGGCCCAGGGGCTGGGCTCTGTTTCTGACCCCTCCTTCCTTCAAGGGTTGTGTGCCCTCCATACCTTGCCTCCCACAGTGGTTCTCTTTGCTGTGCTGTCTGCCTAATGGTCCCAAGTATGGAGGACGACTCTTCTCTCCAAGGCAACATGTGCATCAGACCCCTGTGACAGTCAGGGACGAGGAGCCACATGCAGAGCAGGAACCTTCTGAAATGCACCTGCTCGGAATCGCTGTCTGGAAAAGTCGCCAACCAGTCCTTCCCACAAGGCTTTTCTCCCTGACTTGCTCCGCAGCCTCCAGCTGCCTGCCATCTTCTGCATCGTCCTTTAGTCTGTAGACCATTTCTTCTACCTTCTCTCCCCCAGTTCGATCCTAACCCCAGGCAGAACATTCCCTGTTACTTCACTTTGAGAATTAGAGGCGGTATTCCTTTTATCACTGAAATAGGCCTGATGCCTGGGTTCTCACAGCCAAGTAGATGTATCCAAACCAATGAAGGCGTCGACACCCACTTCACAGAGCTGCTCCTCCTTAGTATTTATCACAAATCGTGAAACAAGGCTGCTTTACAATATTCAAAATGCCCCCCATTGGAGGATATACCTCACAAGCTAAAAGCAGCTTTAGGAGAAACAAGGGGATTTTTTTTTTCCCCAAAACTCCAGCTTCAGATGTGGCCGTCATTGTTTCTCTCTGAAGCTACGGGAATCACTGTTTCCAAAGAGGGACTGGGTTTTCTATGACAGTCTCGGACCCAGAGATGACACCCAGACATGTGCACTAATTTCTTTCCAGCTCGAGATTGTGGGAGGTGTGAACCAGGGGCTGGAGCAGCAGGTCAGGCATCTGAGAGCTTTACGACGATAAGTCGGTGCTGCTGTTGACACAGGAAGCTTCAGTGGCCCAGCCAAATTGATCAAATATAAACCCAATTTCTGATTTGCAGGGTTGGGTGGGCTAACAAATTGTATCAGAGGCTTTGCAGCGAAGCCTTTAAGAAAACGGAGCTATTGCCACAAACCCATGACTCCCTACCCCTCCCTCTGCCTATACCACTTCATTGCCAATATTAATACCTAATCTGGGGAGCTACAAACCTCACCCCTCACCCCCCGCAAGCGGATGACACAAGGGCGGGGCTACTGCCCCGGGGACCATAGCGGAGAAGAGGAATACTGGATATATTTTGAGGACCCTCTCTTTGGTCCAGGCACCTTTAATGCCCACCCTCTCATTGAATTCTCTCAACAGGCCTAAAAGGTAACTACCGTTATTATCAGAATAATTTTGCAAAATACCATTTACCAATGGAATTTTCACCTCTAATGGCTTTTGTTTAGCTGCTCAGCCTCCACTTGCTTCCAAAATACACCTTGCCATGCAGAGCAAAGGTGTACATCAAAAACAAACAAACAAACAAAAGGAAACAAAACAAAAATCCCCACACAAAATAAAACAAAAGCAAGAGCAAACAAAGAATATTCCTTGCATCTGAACTTCATACCTCATATCTACTCCTAATAAGATTTGGGATTTAGATGCAGTAATTTCCCCTTGGAGTCGAGAGGAACTTGGGACAGACAGAGGGTTAAGGAACCTGAAGTGGCCTCACAACAGGAATGGGAAGGATAGAGAATGATAGGTAAAGACTGATCATCAGAGACCAGAGAGGAGTGCAGGGGTCTCTGCAGCAACCAGTAGGATGAATGCAAATATGTCGGGCCCACGTAGTTTCCTGACTTACTACTTACTCACTGTGTAAAAGTTCAGTTTGTTTTACTCATTCGAAAATTTCCTTCATGGGCAAGCTCCTTTGTAGCACACTATTCAAAGTCTGGTCCATGGAGCAGCAGCATGGGCCTTGCCTTGTGATTTGTCAGAAAGGCCAAGTTAAAAGAAAGAAAGAAAGAAAGAAAGAAAGAAAGAAAGAAAGAAAGAAAGAAAGGAAGGAAGGAAGGAAGGAAGGAAGGAAGGAAGGAAGGAAGGAAGGAAGAAAGAAAGAAAGAAAGAAAGAAAGAAAGAAAGAAAGAAAGAAAGAAAGAAAGGCCAAGTTTGTGGCTCCTCCCCAGACTGACAGGATCAAACTCTGCATTGTAACAGTTTCCTCAGGCAATTTCCAGAGCACATCCCAGGTGCTGGGGCCCCTCTACAGCTCTCAAGTCTCTGCCACTCCCAAGACCTGGTGTCCCAGCCTCTACCCCAGAGACTCCAATTTGTTAGCGGAAGACGGGGCTGGAGAATTCTAGTGTGTAGTCAGAGCTGAAGACCACCTCTCATTCTCTCTTGACCCTTGGTCCATTTAGTTATTATTCTTTGTGTTAAGGTCCATTTAGTTATTACTCTTTGGTTAAGAGCAGAAATTTGGAATAGAATACTGTTGAGGATGAACGGTGGCTCAAGTGGGATTGCCAGTTCTGATATGCTCTCTTCTTCTGTGCTCGGTACCCACCCTCTTTGAGGGAGCTGCTTCTGGCCCCATTCAGACCATACAGGTGTAGTGGAAACTGCTATCTGAATGGCCATCACAGTGCCATTAGAGGAAGATGGCATGAATTCCTCCCATAAAGCAAGGTGATGAGATGCAAAGCCCAAGCTAATGGCTGCCCTGAGTTCTGCTGAGGAGAGAAGGCTGGTCTGGGAAATGAGGTAAAGCCCCAGGAGGAGCAAGGAGGCCTCCAAAGCCACTTCCACTTGTTTAACACCAATGTCATTTGTTAAAATTTGTAAAAATAATGTAATATTTCTGTAAGAATAAAGGAATAGGTCAGTGGAACTGAATACAATTCTAAAACAAAGCATTGGGTATATGGGAACTTAGTGTTTCATGACTTCAGCAGATGAAATGATATATAATAAGTAGTGTTGGAAAAAATGGCAACATATTTTTGAAAAAAATAAAAAACCCTAGCATATATCATTCAGAAAAATTAATTCTAATGAATAAAATATTCTAAATATAAGCAAACAAACTTATGAGTATTGCAAATAATAGGTGAATATAATTATAACCTTGGTGTTAAGAAGGCCATCCTAAAAATAAAGTTACCAAAAGCAGAAGTCAATTTAAAAGGTTGATAAATTTGTCAAATTTATATTCTTGATTACAGTAAAGAACATTAGCCATGAACAATTTAAACCCAAAAGGTGGGGAGGGGGGCGAGTCATATTCAAATTGCATAAGCCAATTCCTATAATAAAACAAATAAAAACTATTTGTCACATAAAAATAATCAAAGCTTTACTATTCAAGATAAAAAAAAAATCCTACAATTTATAAGAAAAAAACACCTAGGATTTAAATGGCCCTAAGATATGAATATTATTCACAGAAGAAAATATGTGATATGAAATAACAATATGAAAAGACATTCAACCACACAAATAATCAGAGAAATGTGTATTTAAACAACAGTGAAAAAGCCAGTTTCAGGTAAAATGAAATAAGCACACAACGTTACCTCATTTCCATTGAATGCAAGTAAAAACCTGGACAGAATGCATGGTCCAAGTACTAGAGGACTCTAAAAAGGAAATAGCAGCACACAGCCAAGGTAGAATACCAAAATAAAATATCTTCCAACTAACTACAAACTTAATTTTTTCCCTTCTGTGTCCTTCTAGCCTAAACTCATCGGAAAACCTATAGTGAGCACTGTGCTAGACAAAGAGAACTCTAAAAGAAACTCTCTAACTTGAGGAATGAATTTCTAAAGCTCAGAGAGAGGAAGAGAAATTCTTCAGCTCTGCCTATCTTTTTCCTTAATTCTCCTGCATCCTCCCAGGCAATCCTGTGACGGTGGCAGGGGACAGGAACAGTAACGGCAGCAATGGTAGCCTTCAGGAGCCAAAATTCTAAGGGAGGAGAACTTTCCTCACCATTCAGCAGAGTAGGGGCCCCATGAAAGTAAGGCTAAATCCCATAGCTTTTTGCCTCCTACCACTTGATCGTGGACGCACTGTAATTGTATGGAAGACCAAAAAAGTGAGCCCTAGAGAACTGAGAAGTACTGGGGAAATCATAGAGAAGGCAGAGCTTATGACAGTGATCCAGTAAACTTCTGGGCTCGCCCTCAACCTGCACATGTATACACATGTGTAGACCTAATCCTAGTAAGCATATCAAAGGTCTGGAGAACCGCACAAATGAATAGATTTCCACCCAGGTCCTGGAATGACTACTTGGTGGTACACTTATGGAACATATCTGGATAATATTACAAGACAGAACTAACCCTGTAACCAGAGCCTACCGAAGGTAGGTAGAAACTTGTGGTCTAAATGATATCATCAACTGCCCATTGAAACAAATATATCAACAATATTCATACACTTCAAGCAAGACCTTGAGTCTCATAACCTAATAACCAAAAGTCAAGAATACAATCCAAACTTGCTTACTATGCAGAATCAAAAAATTCTCAATTCAAGTGGAAGAAAACAATTAACAGATAATGATGAGGAAATGACAGAGATACTGGAATTACCTGACAAAGATCTTAAAGCAGTTATAAAAATGTTCAAAAGGGCTATACAAATGCTTTCAAAACAAATGCTAAAAAAGAAAGGATCAGTAAAGAAATAAAAATTAAATAGAAGAGCTAAATGGTAATTTTAGAACAGAAAAATACCATAACTGAAATTTAAAACCTAAGCGAATGGGGTTATTAGCAGATTGAAGATGACATAGGAGTCAGTGAACTTGAAGAGAGATCAATAGAAATATTCCATTGTGAACAACAGAAAGAAAAAACATTGGAAAACAACAACAGCAGAGCCACAGGGACCTGTGGGACAGCCACAAAAGGTCTACTATTTGGGTCACTAGACTTCTAGAAAGAGATAAGAAAGGGAGAAGTTTTGAAAAATATACTTGAAATAATGGCTGAAAACCTCTCAACTTTGGCAAAAGATAGAAACCTGAAGTTGCAAGAAGATAAATGCATCCTAAATGAGGTCAACCTAAAGAAATCCATACCCAGGCAAGTCATATTTAAATTGCATGAGCCAATTCCTATAATAAATCACCTCATATGTCTGTTTATAGCCTATCAGTTCTATTTCTCTGGAGAGTCCTAATATAGATGTTGTCAGGATACAAATCTTTGATGGTGGCTGAACTGATGGCCTCGTATCCTTATGGACTGTTGGCTCCAGGACATCTAAGTTATTTGTAATAAAGCTTCTCCAACATAACAACTTGCTTCATCAAAGCCAGAAAGCAAGAGATAAACTCTGCTGGCAAGGCTGAAGTCACAATCTTTTGTAATCTAAAGACATCCCATCATCTTTGCTACATTCTGTGGGTTGGGAGCAAGAAACTAGGGTTAGCCTACACTCAAGAGGAAGGAATTACATAAGGGCATGAATATCAGAAAATGAACTTCATTGGGGGCCATTTTAGAGTCTGCCTGCCACAAATGGTTGTATTAATATCAAAGTAGGCTTCAAAGCAAAAAAAGTTCCCCCAGGTAAAGAGAAATATTACATACTACTAAAAGTGTTGATTAATTAAAAACATATAGTAATCCTAAATATGTACACCTAACAACAGACTTTTGAAATACATGAAACAAAAGTTGACAGAAATGAAGGAATGAGTACACAATTACATAATTATAGTTACAAACTTCAACACACCTCTCTCAGCAATAGATCTAATAGAAAAAATCAACAAGAGTATAGAAGAATTGGTTGACATTATCAACCAACTGGACCTAATTATTAACCAAAAAGAGCAGACTACACATTATTCTAAGTGAAAATGGATTGCCCAGCATCATAAAATAAACACAAACAAATTTAAAATAATTGAAATCATACAGTGTATTTTCTGACCATAAAGGAATTATATTAGAAATCAGCAATAGAAACTTAGCAGGAAAGTCTCCAAATATTTAGAAATTTAAAACATTTAAAAATAATCTATGGGCCAAAGAAAAAGTTTCAATGACACCGCATAAAAAAGAAAATGCAACATTTGAAAATCGGTGGGACACAGATAAAGCAGCATTTGGAGGTCAATTTATAGTACTACAATGCCTATATCAGAAAGAGAAAAGAATATTGAATAAATAATATAAGCTTCTACCTTAGGAAACTAGAAAAAGAAGAGCAAAATAAACAAATCAAGCAGAAGAAAGTAAATAAAAAAGTGCAGAAATCAGTGAAATTGAAGAAAGACATACAATAGAAAAGAATCACTAAAACTAAAAGCTGGTTTTCAGAGAAAAAAATCAATACACTTGATAAGTCACTGGCAAAACTAAAAAATAAGACACAAGTTATCAATAAATCAGGAATGAAAGAAGCAGTACCATTGCAGAAGCTATTAGTCTTGGGGCGCCTGGGTGGCCCAGTCGGTTTAGCATCCAACTCTTGATTTTGGCTTAGATCATGATCTCAGGGTCCGGGGATTGAACCCCATGTCTGGCTAAGGGGGGATCTGCATGGGATTCTCTCTCTCCCTCCCCTTTACTCTTGCTCACTTTCTAATAAATAAATAAATCTTTAAAAAAATGAGATAAGGAACATCTAAAGAGATTTTGGTTGACTTTTTTTTTCTTCTTACATTGAACATGTGCTAATGCATATGTGTGTGCATGTGTGTGGGGGGGTATTTTTCTTAACAGGAAAAACACTCAAAAACAAAGAAGGCAGTGAAACAAATGAGAGGTCTGCTATCACCAAAGCAGCAGGTGGTCCCAGGTACAGGGAAAGCTCAGTTACTGTTGAGAGAGGTCAGGCTGGGCTGGGAAGTCTTGGAAGAACAGGATCTTTCCCATGTCTGCAGTAAGCAGGGGAACCCCAACTTCTCTCCCAGCCCCAGAAACCCTAGTGAGAAGCTGTGAAAGGGCTTCACAGAAGCCAGGCAAGAACTGGTAGGGAAACAGACAAGACACCATTAGTTGCCGACTGTGCTGGTCCATGTGGTTTCCCTGCACCCTGCTCTCTGGCTCACTTTCACCTTTAGGACAACATTCAAATGCTCTTACCACCCTCAGGAGCCCCTGACTACCTGCCCAGCATCCCCATGTGCCTCCTCTTATGTTCCCGCCCTACAAATGACAGTGCACAGGGAAGAAAGACCTCAAGCATCTCTTTATTTTTGCTGGCATGTTTTCCTTGCCTGGGATTCTCTTTCAGGAATCAGGAAAAGGGGTACTTTCTCAGGAAAGCCCTTTCTGATTCTCTGTCCACTCAAGTCCCCTTCTGTGTTCCTCCAGCATCCTACAGGTACCTCCTTCAAAGCCCTCACTGGTTTACTTTGCCGTCAGTTTCTGGGTCCCTTGTCGTCACTGCTGCATCCTACTCACTTTGGGGTCCTGGTGCCAGCACAATGATGCTAGGTAGTAGGTCCTGAAAAGGGTTTTTTTTGTTTTTTGTTTTTTGGTTTTTTTTAATGAATTGTTGAACTATTTATTGAAAAAAATTTTTAAAAATTCAATCTTGGGACACCTGGGTGGCTCAGTTGGTTAAGCCACTGCCTTCGGCTCAGGTCATGATCCCGGAGATCCGGGATCGAGTCCCACATCGGGCTCCCTGCTCCGCAGGAAGCCTGCTTCTCCCTCTCTCACTCCCCCTGCTTGTGTTCCCTCTCTGGCTGTGTTTCTCTCTGTCAAATAAATAAAATCTTTAAAAAATAAATAAATAAATAAATAAATAAATAAATAAATAAAGATTCAATCTTAATTAGGTCCAGGTTGATAATTCTCTTGGAAGTGGTGATTTAATTCTCTCCTTCCCTGACGGGGGAAAAAATGGGTCAGGGACAAAGTGTGCTAATATGTCAGAAACCCAGGAAGGTAAGAATACGCGATATGAAGTATTTGTTGATGTCTGTGGTGTCAGCCGTCCCCTCCGGGTTGATTTCAAGTCACCTACACTACGTCACGTGAGAGTGAGCTGAGAAGAGATACACAAAATCGGCTCTCCCAGCCGGTGCGAGCGGGCTGCGGACCACCACCGCGCCCAGGACACACCAGTGCCATGGACAGTGGTGCGGGGCTGAGGAGCAGCTTGCAGCCTGAGGCAGGGCTCCCCTGCCTGACCACAACCGACTGGCCACTCTTGAGAGTCTTGTTCAAAACCCACTTCCTGGGTGCCTGGGTGGCTCCGTCATGAAGCGTCTGCCTTGGGCTCAGGGCATGAACTCAGGGTCCTGGAATCAAGCCCCGCATTGGGCTCCCCGCTGGGCAGGAAGCCTGCTTCTCCTCCCCCACCACCCCGCTCCCCCTGCATTTGTCCCCTCTCTCGCTGTGCTTCTCTCTGTCAAATAAATACATAAAATCTTAAAAACAAAACAAAACAGAAACCCTCACTTCCTCCAGCCCGCCTCCTGTGACTGCTTGGAGCTCCCAGGCAGTCCCTCTGTATTTATGAAGTAGTTTGCAGCGCAAGTAACCTCTTCCCTTTCCCACGGCTCACTCACACTTTGCACGTACACTCTCTCAATCACTCTCCTACTATGCTCCACTGTTTCTGGCCCATTTTTCCTACTTTGCTCGGCTGCATTATATGCTCTGTCAGGACAAAGACCATTTCATGTATTTCTCTGGGATCCTTTTCTCACCTGGCCCAAGGCTGAACACACAAGGGCTTCATGTAGAGTTAGCAGCGGGCCTGCATGCCCACATGAAGGTCAAGTCACAGAGACCCAGTGACCGCATCTGGGCTGTCTGTAGGCCATCACTCCGGTGGCTTGCCCAGTTTCGGGTTCCTGGCCCAGGTTTGGGGCTCTCCCTCTGGCTCCTTCCCCATCAGCAAGCATCAGCCCTCCATTCTGCCGGCCCCATCTGTGATCCTGCTTCCCACTTTGCAAATACTTTCTCGCTCCTACTGAGGACCGGCCTCCGCAGTGTCAGTTGCCCCCTGCTTTGCCCCTCACTATCAGGGCTGGCTGACTGAGATGGAAGAATGAGGACGGAAGAGTAAGCAGAACGGCTTACTGCCAGCAGTGACGACCACAAATGGGAGCTTCACCTCTCTGTTGCTTCTTCTTTTTTTTTCTTTTAAGATTTCATCTGTCAGAGAGAGAGAGAGAGAGAGAGAGAGAGAGCGCATAGGTAGAGGGAGCGGCAGGCAGAGGGAGAAGCAGGATCCCCTCTGAGCAAGGAGCCTGATGTGGGACTCGATCCCGGGACTCTGGGATCATGACCTGAGCTGAAGGCAGATGCTTAATTGACTGAGCCACCCAGGCACCCCTGCCTCACTGTTGCTCCTTACCAGTTGCTTCTTACGACTGCAGCTCCCTAGCCCACCTTCTTTCGCAGTTTTCAACATACAAAAATTGAATACCTAACATTTCTAGTAATGAGCTCTGAATAAGAAACTGCATTTTGTGATTTTTCCAACTCAGTGTGACAGGTGTGTTCTCTATGTCTCTGGCACACCTCCGGTCAGCTTCTCTTGTTGTATTTATCACAGCTTTCCTGGCCCAATCTATTGTGTCTTTGCCTTTGCCGCCCCTCTGTGTGATGGGAGGCTTTTACAAGTGACTTTTTATACATTAGTACCTCAATATTTCCGGCATCCCTCGAAGGCAGGGTTTGTGGCTAGTAAAGCTCGGTGGGTATTTCGGATTTGGTTTGATTCACTAAATTGAATTAAATGGCTAGATAAAGATGGATGAATGAGCTATGAATACAAGTTCCACAGATTTCCCCACAGTGCCCTGTCCATACTTCTTCACAGAACGGACCTTCAGTCAATGCTGTTGACACACCTTTTGATGTGTTTGAAAACGAAGAGTGAAGCTTCCTGGTGAGCCAGAGGTTTTCATTTGCTCGATGTATTTTGGCTTCAAACCCTAAAACAGTCCTAGCCCCCGAGGTTTCAAAACCAGAACTGCAATCATCTTCCTTCTAGAACCAGGTTGCCACAGAGAAGAGCCTAGAGAATAAAGTGCTTCTGAATGGCTCCATCTGAGGCATATCTGAAGACAGAAAATTCCAAAGGCTTTCCCGGACAGCCTCTAGGATGGGCTCTATTATTAACCTCCTGCACGAGGCCGAGCTTCTCTCTGGCCTTGTGTGACTGAAATGACTTTCTCCCGGGCTCATGCCGTGGCTTTGTGGGCCACAATCACTTCCTAGAAGCCAAGTTCATCTGAGAAATGAGGGAGGCCCTGGTGGTTTGTGGTTATAGAAGGCGTTTCCTTTGACACTAAGCACAGGGGAAGGACAAGCAATCCACAGCAGGCCCAAGAGAAAGGGAGCAGAGCCTAGTTTGGGATGTCCGGATGGCATTCAAGCCTTCTGGCAGGAAGACCCCACCCCTTAGATCAAGTGCTTATTGGGGGTTAGGAGAGTCAATGCCCTGAGCCATATGTAGCCAGCTCGGGGGTGGGGAGATGTTCCCGGAATTCAAGGGGTGTCAAAAGAAGGACAGTTCAGGCCTGCTGAGTCGTGAGCAGTGGCCCCTGAACGAGCTGAGTAAACAGGAGGGCTCGGGGCAGAAATGAGTGAGAGACAGACTACAGGTGTATAAGCAAATGCAACTCGGTCTGGAGACATTTCCCACCGATAGGGCTCAAGCATGGCCCACTGTCCAGCCTAGGGACAGGCGAGAAGTGTCCACCCATCTCCATTCATGAAAGAAGAGGCTAACCCTCACACCTCCAGGATAAATCCTCCTGACAGCAGAGAGCCACAAGCCTCTGTGACTGCCAAGTAAGTGGATGCCTCGCACACTGTGATCTCAAGGCTTCTGGGCAAACCTCCCAGCTTAAAAAAAAAAAAAAATTAATTTTCCCATGAATCAGATAATACCTGAAATTCCATCATTGCTTTGCCTGTGGCTTACACGTTTGGAAAAATGCAAACACGTAGGGGGAACACTGCAAATATTATCAGTCCTTTACACGTCAATGTCTGGATCCTTTCTGGACCCTTTCCTGCAGGCAGGTTTCCTGAGGGGCAGGGCCGGGATGGGGAGAGCCGGCCAGCTCGTGGTGGCAGAGGAGGAGGCCGCAGGGCAGGGTCAGGGAGGGCCGCTAGCAGTCAGCTCCTAAACAAGCTGGCCCCACACAGGTTGGCCTGGGGTCACCGCACAATCACCTCCCCCAGGGAGGGCCAGATTCATGCACTGCTGCTCCGCGCTAGAGAAATCGGGCGCCGGCTTCTCCTCACAGGTCTGGCTGGCTTCATGGGCAACGGCCTGTGTGCTGCCTCAGGGCCTCCGCACTCAGAAGGGCCCCCCACGCGTGGGAGGTTGAATGCTACGTTATCATTCTCTTGAAATATTAAATTAAAAAATTTTAAGCAACAGGCCCCACAGTTGCATTTTGCCCTGTGCCCCACAAATCACGTGGCCTGTCCTGCTTGGCCAATCACAAAAGCCCTCTGAAGGGAGGTCAGCCTCACCTGGCCATCCTCTCCTCATCACACATGTTATTTCCTTGGGTCTATTTTTACACATCGGGGGATATTTGAAGAAATGTCCTTAATTCCAAGCACTTTAATTCACCTCCACCGACTAAGCCTTTTTGGAGGTGACTCAGGTGTCATGTGATCTGTCCTATTATTAACACATGCCCAGCCATTCCAACCCCCCAAACTCCTGTTTCCCTTGCCCTTATCTCTCTCCCTCTCTCTCTCTCTCTCTCTCTCTCTCTCTTAGCAGGAAAGTGACACGCGACCTCCTAGCCTCAAGAATACTTGGCACAGGTCCCTGTTTCTCAGTCATATCTGTTGTCCTCGTCCAGAATGACACTGGCTTCTAAGAGTCTCGCTGACATTTCTGACTTTTAGTGCGGAATGCCATTAATCAATCAGCTACATCTGTTTTGGAAAAATTAAATAGCTCGAGTCAAGGCAAACACAGTAAATAATCCGTCACCAATCCAGGGGAGTGGAGGCGGCAGCGAAGCCAGGGTTTTGTCTTCTCATTATTTGAAATGCATTTAATCTGCTGCTGGTCCTCCACACCCAGGCTAGGGTTACTGGACACAGAAAGGAGAGATCAAAAGCGTTTTAAAAATGCGGGGCCCAGACCACTGTATTAGAAACATAAGTGGGCTATTCAACACATGGGTCGTGGAGAAGGAATTAGCCAACAGGCGGGCCATGAAGTGGGTCTTTACAGAAAAGGAGCTATGACTTTCCTTGTGCTTTAATAATATAACAACGTACTCTACTCTATTTCTTGGTAAGCGTGGCCTTCCTTAGGAGAAGCAGGAATGGTGCAGTGGTTGAGTATGGTTGCTAGAGCCAGAGTGACTGAGTTCCAGTGTTGACGCTTTCCCTTATGAGCACTGACCTTGGGCAAGTTACTTAACCACATTGTGTCTCTGTTTCTTTTCCTGTAAACTGATAATAACTATCTCAGGATTATTGGGGGAATAAATGAGTGTCTGGTGGATTAAATATTGCTGCCAATTCTTCAATATTCATTCCATTAAAATGTGGGATCTTAAGAAGCCACGCAAATATGGAACAACCTACGTAGCACTGGGCAAGACAACTGAAACAGAAGACAGGATTGTGCCCACAACACCGCCTGTTAGCTCTTACAGAGTCTTCAGGGACATCCTTGTATTGGTAATGTTGACAACATTAGGTAGATCAAATTTCTGAGTATTTTTAAATACTCAAAGGTGTATCTAAAAATACATAGCCCTGAGCTCATGGCAGTCAACTGAATGTGTATAATCACTCTTCCTCTACTAGCCTTGTTCATGAGGTTACCTCTCCCATTTCCTAGCCTCATTGTATATTCGTACACTTTTCCTCGGCCACCTCCTATTCATGCTTTATATCAGGGTTCTCCAACCTTCGTGTGTACACCGTTTCCCCGGGCATTACCTAAAAAGGCAGATTCTGATTCAGTAGGTCTAGGACAGACCTGAAATTCTGCATTTCTAACAAGCCTCAGGTGATGCCCATGAGGCTTATTCATAGTCCTCACTTGGAATAGCAAGACTTCAATCTCAGCTTAGTAGGAATACCTCCTCCAGAAAGCCCTCCTGATTTCCCATTCTCTCACCCTAAGTTTATCAGATGCTGTTAAAGACAACTTTTGGCTGCCTGGCAAAAGACCAATTTTTGTTTAGTTTTCTTGAGGGGAGAGAGAGAGAGAGAGAGCGTGAGCTTGCAAGCAGAGTGGGGGGAGGAGAGGCTGAAGGAGAGGGGGAGAGAGAGAGAATCCCAAAGCAGGCTCTATACCCAGCACAGAGCCTGACTTGGGGCTTGATCTCAAGAACCTGAGATCATGACCTGAGCCGAAATCAAGAGTCAGACGCTAAACCAACTGAGGCATCCAGGTGCCCTAAGACCAACTTTTCTTTAGTGCTGGCAAAGCCTTTTTTATTTCCAGGTCTCTTCTCCTCCTTTCTCCATGACTTGGGTAAATACTGACAGATCTAAATGTCATTTTTGGTGCTGCCCTCCTTCTCTTTACTGTGATTTTCATAGGTGTCCAGGTGACTTGGTTAGGCAATGTTAGGAGAAGTCAGCTGTGGTGTAGTAGGTACTTTTCAGAAAGTGTTCTTCATTCTTAAAAAGTGTTCTTCAGGGGCGCCTGGGTGGCTTAGTGGGTTAAAGCCTCTGCCTTCTGCTCAGGTCATGATCTCAGGGTCCTGGGATGGAGCCCTGCATCGGGCTCTCTGCTCAGCAGGGAGCCTGCTTCCCCCCCCGCCCGCCTGCCTCTCTGCCTACCTGTGATCTATCTCTCTGTCAAATAAATAAATAAACAAACAAACAAACAAACAAATAAATAAATAAATAAAACTTTTTTTTAAAGTGTTCTCCAGAGAGGAAGAAACAGACCCTATCTGTCCCTGCATGTTAGTCTGTTGATACAAGGTTCCTGCAGCGGCTGCAGCCATCTTGTGATCATAAGGGCATCTCAGTGGTGGACTGAGTGATGAGGGCGGTGGAGGAAGATGTGAAGAAGCTGGGTCTGTGTCCAGTCCCCAAATTAACCAGCCCTGGGCTCTATTTCAGTAGGGCTTCTTTTCATGGAAGCTAACGCAATCTCTTTATTGTTTAAGCTATTTGTAGTCAAGCTTTCTGTTGCTAATGGCCAAGACCTTCTTACTGTGGATTCATACGGCCCACTCTATTCTACCATAAGCTGCGGACGTCTCTTTATCATTGCGCCCTGTCACTGCTCCGTTGTCCTGTGATGATACACCCGGCCCCTCTGGTCAGGTGCCTGTTGAGGTTTATCCTTTGCATCCCCAGGATCTAGGTATGGAGTAGGTGATATGAACTTCTATAAACTCGAGTGAACTCACCTAAGGGTTTTCAGTTAGAGAAAAAGCAAGCAGGCGTCTCTGGTAGTCTCTTCAGGTAGTCTCTGCTGTCAAAGTTTCACCTTGAAGAATTGCCTCTTGAGGTTCTGCTCTCCTTGGCCTCACGTCCCACTAACATAGGTAGGCCCGGAACACAATCTCATTTTGACATTAACCCAAATGAAATTTTGTTAAGAAGGTTGCAGAGAGGCCACATGACTCATGCTAAGGCTGAAAATAATAAAAAGAATCATTATAATGATTATAGTAATGCCTTGCTTTTGCATGATAATAATGGTTACCATTAGCCGAGTCTGCCATATCCCAAACACTCCTTGATATGCATAACGTCCAACTAACAGGGATAAATAACTCACTAACGCTCACAGAGCCAGTATATGAAGAACTCAGGATTTGAACCCAGGTGTCTGTCCCCTGAACCTGGACTTTTCCATTTTGCTCCCAGAAATCCCTCCCTGAGCACTGCAGACCCATCGGAGGGCTTCCTTGCCTGTGATCTCACCCAGTGTTCTCAAAGGAGTTGTGGGTATGATCAGTCATGTTGTTGTGCTATTATTCATGTTGCTAACCAACTAGAAGTTACAGTGGGATCATTATCGAGCTTCCCACCCCATCCCATCCTCCAGTTTATTGTTTCAAAAACCCATGTCAAATAAAGAATCACTTTTTAGAACAGAAAGAGACCTGATGTGACCAAACTGGGGGAACATTTTTAGCGCTAAAGGAAAAAAATTAAGTCGGCCCCGTTTGTCACAGTGGCATGTTGATGAAATGCCAAGAATGAATTGTGGGATGAATGAATGAAATATTTCAAAGTAGAAAAATAAATCATGAGGAAGAAACCAATCCCCCAAAGAAACAAGGCTGCAGAGAGCAATTCCCTAATTTCCAGCCCCTCTCACATTTTTCATTCTCAGAAGACTCCTCTGTCAGAACCTCTTTGATGGACACACGGAGCTAGATCAGTAAGAGAAATCTCATGCTGAAGCTCATCTCTGTGCTTCCATCCCAGGCTTTTGGGCGCTGGAATGTCTTTGTTCCAGTGAGCCAAGCGGTCAGCACTCGTCACTGGCCACTCAACAGGTCTCTTGGAAGTATGGCCCAGGGCTTCCCGTAAGGGAATCTCAGGGACACGCTTTCATCTCTCACAAGAGCACGTGAGTTATCCTATTCAACACTCCCCTTAAACACAAAACCTTCCTTTCATGGATTATCTAGAGTATAATATTCATGCTTCCTTAACTCATGACAAACTTCCAGTATTTCATTATTGGAACCAGTTATTGGGTGGCTCTTTCTCCAGATAAGAGCACACAGCTGGAGCACGGTGCTCAGCACAGAGAAGGCGCTTGAGATATTTTTTTAATTAAACAGAATGAGACCCTTCCATCTCCACATCCAGGTCAGTGCCTTGCCCTGTCCCCTCTTATCCTCTGGAACCCTCTGGTATCCATTTGCGTAATTTGGTTGGCACAGATTCAATTTATTCTGGTGGGGGGCCCATGGGTGGTGCCTGGAAGTGATACCCAGCAAATTACCATTGTCATTCCCATTAGATGTGGTGGCCCTCACCCGCCACCACAGAAGGGGAATGGCGCCAGGCAGCCGCCGTGTGGTGGTGAGCTCCTGTGATACATGTCTGGGTGACCCCTGGAAGCAGGGTGAACTCTGCAGCAGGCCAATGTCATTTGGCCTTTAGAAGTCAGGGGGTCCACCTAAGAGACATAAATGGAGTAATAATAAACAATAATAATAACAGTAATAATAATAACTACCTTTATTGAGGGCTATTTTAGTCCATTGGGTTGCTAAAACAAAATACTACACACGGTGGCTTGTGAACAGCAGAAATGTACTTCTTGCAGTGCTGATGGCGGGAAGGTCAAGCTCAGGTTGCTGGCTTGGTCTAGTTCTGGTGACAGCCCTCTTTGTGGATTGCAGGCGGACTGACTCCTTACTGGGAACTCTCAGGGTGCAAGGAGCAAGGGAGCTCTGTGGGGCCACTTTTCTAAGGGCACTAATCCCATTCACGAGGGCCCCGCCCCCATGATCCAATCACCTCCCCAAAAACCCCACCTTCAAATGACCTCACACTAGGATTTCAACACATGACTGTTGGCGGGGTGGTCACAAACATTCAGACCCATCAAACGGCAATGTGACCCACCGGGATTACTGTGCTGCCTCCTTTATTGGTAACAAGAACACTGAGGCCCACAGAGGATGCCAACACCTCATGGTGCAAGGTGGGCAGAGCGAGGGTCTGAATGCATGCCTGTCTGCTTCCAGAGACATGCATGTTCATGATGCCTCCCACCACTCACAGGTCTGTCCTCCTGTGGTCAGGGACTGCCAGAGGCTTGACCCCTGGAAGGTTAGCCCAGTGCCGTCCGATACCCTCCAGATAGTCCCATTTCCTGCCTTGGTATCCACCTCACGATATGTGTGCCCACTGCCTGTGTCCTGCATGCCACCAAACAATTAAGGATTGAGATCTTAAATTCCCTCAGGACATTTATTAGCTAAACATCAAGGATCTGCAGAGACGGCTTCACCCTCCAACTTGACCCTTATGTCCTCCTTCCCTTGCTACTGCAGTGCCCATCACCTTTGTCTCCCTTCTTGCCACCCCCAGGCCTTTCTCCTGCTGCCCCAGCCCTTGTATTGCCTCCTTCACTCCTCCTCCCCACCCAGAGCTCCCGGAGAAGCACCTGGCTGCTCAGCCCCCACACACCACATGCCTCCCCTTGCCCGAATGCCGCAGCATGTACATTCTGCACTGCTCAGCATTTGTTTACATTCTCTTGTGTCCTGTGCATTAATAGCTTTCTGTTTTTAATATCCTTTTTCTGATTGGATTGTAAGCTCCTTAGAAGCAGGGCCCCATGCTTGCCCTTTGCTTACACTGCTTTTCCAATCCTGTCCTTACTAAACTCCCACCCCCTGCCACGGGGGAGCAGGGAGGACACTTCATGAACAGGATTCCTTGAAGCACCTGACCCAAGAGGCACTTTGCTCATTTTGGGTGTGGAACTAGAGTCGGTCAACTAATCAGATAACTTTTCTTAATCGTGGGACCTCCCACTATCCCCGAAGAGTCTCTGTGGCAGCATTCCTCACTGCCCACCCCAATCCAAGTTGCCCCTTGCAGAGAGTGGCTCTCCCGCTCCACAGTCCCTATGGAGATTGGCAAAGCCAGACTCAAAGGGAGGCAGGCTGGATGCCTCCCCTGGACTCGGTGTACATTCTCGCGGGGACACATTCTGTCTTAGCAGCAGCTCAGCCGCCTCCCAGAGTCCCAGCCATCTCCTGCATCAAGGCCCCCAGATGGCACATTCTGTGGAGCATGCGGTGATGGAGGGAGGCACCAGTTAGAGAGAAGAACAGCCTGGGGGCTGAGTGCCGCCAAATCATTTGTCCCTTTGTCCTGGCCTTTCTACAAGACGTCTTGCTCTACACAGGAACCCTGATGCTGACAGTAAGCGTTGGCCACATCCAGCCCGTGAGTGCTGGAGGCATTCTGGGCTGAGGAGGTTGCTTTCTTCTTTTTAATCAAGGCTGCCTTCCTTCCTCTCTCAGGCTGAGTTGGAAAGCTCTTGAAAGGTAGCAGATTGCAGGCACTGAAGGCTCGTGTCTTCTGTTTATCCACAGAATGAGGACATTGGCCAATGCAAGAGCCCCAGTACTGTTCCTTCCATGTGCTCCTGGCTCCAGAGCTCCCCCAGAGCAGCCCGCCTGGGCTGCACAAAGCTCCAGCTCCCCTACCCCCAGCCTCCCACTCCCCCAGGCTGTTTCAGAGGGAGCCGAAGGTGTGTTCTCTGAGGCACTGGTTTTCAGACTGTGGGGTCTTGACCCATCTGTGGAAAAAAAGAATCAATTTACCAGGTCACGATATGCAATTGTTTTAACAAAATAGAAAGGAATAGAACATATCAGTGCATCACACATAGGAACAGTATCATTTCACTAGATTTTTTTCAAACACGTGTGCATGCACACACCCACAATATAAAAGACACTTCCTTCTGTGGGTCATAGTCCCAAAGGTTTGTAAGCCCTTGGTCCTCCTGCTGGATGATCCAAGCCTTGCTCCTGATCCTGGTTCCCGTATGGTGAACTTTTGGGAGACTGTGGCTGACCAACCCTCTCCCCTCACCATCAACCAAAAGGAACATCTACTGAGAAATGATAAAGAAATGATTTCTGCCCTCCAAGAGTTTAAGTTGGGAATAAGGCTGAGACCAAAGACATACAAAACATCTGGTTATATGGTAGAGGGAGACATTAGTTCCCACTGCCAAAGAAACACTTGGAGTTTCAGTTTGACTAAAAACAGTGAAGACGACCCACAGTAGAGAAGCATTGCTATCTAAGGTGCAGCTCTTAGAATTAGGGATGTGCTGCTAACTTTCCTCTAAGTGCCTAAAGTTCCTAAAACTGGGTTATTAGCCCTTCATGACCCACTCATGGGAAAAGCCAAATGGATACACAGGGCTCTCAAAAGATACCTCTCCGGGCCTGAGGGAGTCTTTCCCACTCTGGGTATCCACATGTCCATGTAATTCTTAGTAAAACTAGAATGGGGATCAGGAGACCAGACTTTATTCTTGGGACTGACCTTGGGTGAGCCTTTTCACTTCTCCGGGAGGCAGATCTTCAGCCATTATAGCAGAATGTGGCTAGCAGTGCCTAGACCCAGTCAATGACTTGGCGAACTTGGACAGGAACAGAAACACGTCCAGAAAGAATGAAAATTAGATAGACCCGCATTGGTCTTTGCCATAAACAAAGAAGCTCTTTCCTCCACTCAACCCTGGGAACGGCCAACTCCATGCTATCCTGGACCTTTATACCCTGAAGCTGTGAAAAATGCCTCTTACTATGGTGAAGCACAAAGGATTATGGAGGACAAGTGGCTTACATATGAACCAATGTTCACAAGTGAACTAACCACCCTGACCTTAGGAATGGCTTTGCTGGGTGAGAGCAATCCCACCTGGGCCAGAGGGGTGGACGTCCACCGTCTGGCACCTGACCTTCTTGAGCTTTGCCCGGAGATGTGGTTCCAATACAGAGAACCTGGGGCACTGTCTTTCACATGTGGCAAGCTGAAAGTTACCCTTAAAGCTCTTGTTTTCAAGCTGATCTTCCCTGACTTTAGAGTCACCATTAGGGAATCTATACGAAAGCAAGAGGAAGCCAATAGACACTTTTTTCCCCCCTCAACACTGGCCCACTGCCATATTGGTTCTAAAGCTAGAGATAGTCTTTCATGAAGTCAACAAGTCTAAAACTCACTACTTTCCCTTTCTGGACATTTTCCCTATATTTTTGTCCCAATTCGTCTTCACTAGAGCTTGCACCCTGTTCCTGAATGCTTAGACCCTTCCTGTCACTCCCAGTTTACTCTAGCCCAACGTCCAACCCTCCTCAAGGAGGTAGGTCATGACTGCACTAACTTTCCATAGTGGGCACTAAGAAGCAACAAAGATGAGCCTGCAGTAGGAGGAGTCTGGTGGTGGAGAGCCCAACACCGTGAGGCCCGGTGGTGCAATTTGGGACGGAGAGAATTATCTCGAAAGTTATTCCATCCAGGGGCCACCAAGTCATCTCACTTATAAAGGTAACTTTGCTAATTTCTGACATTCATAATGACGACTAGCTGAGTGAAAAGATGTTGACATCTTGATGAAGTCTACCAACAGATGCCTTCTTGGGTGGTTGGGGAGAGTGGGTTAGGAGAGAATGAGTTATAATTGCTGATGACACAGGCAATCTAGGCAATGGCAGAAAATGCAAAAGTGATGACAGTCACCATCCCCAGGGGAAAGGGTGTTGATTTCCTCAACCCTCATTGCAGAGGGCTCACTTTGGAAAATGGCATTAAATAGTGGAAAATACATTTTTTTTCTTGTTCTCTCAAGGAGAAGATAAGATTACATCAAGAATAATTTGATACAATACTGTACACCTTCCCTTGCCAAAGCAAACAGATCTCATGATGTTATATTGCAGGGAAAGGATCTCCCAATATCCTCCCTAAAACTCAAGTGGTGATTTGAAGGTGAAGTCTCGGTATAAAAGTAATGCTTGACTCCAAAACAATTTTGAATTTGTACTGAGACTGTATTATTGCCAAAACCAGATTCAAAGAATGCTGACCCAATACCAGTCTCTACACATGTGAATAGCCTTATATCTGCTCAGTTACATGGTTCGGTTAGTGTTTATACAGTACCAGGAGCCATGCAGGGAAGCTCTAGTCCCTCTGCTTCACTGATGAGGAAAACAAAAGGAATTTTTGGAAGATCCTCAGCTCTTCTTACTGGGCCATGTCCTTCCTCAGTTTCCAAGGCCCTTCTATTCACACCACTCATCTTAAAACTGGTAGCAAACAGAGTAATTGATTGTAGGAATGTAGGATGCAGAGGCCCTTCCTGAATCAGAATGCAGACTTGGGCATTATACAAACCAAGGTGTTCTAAGGGGTCTGCATTTCCTATAGGTTCCCAGGGGATACTGATGCTTGTGGCCCAGGGCCTACACCTGGCGAAATACAGACCCAAGGACTTTCTCACTCAGCTGAAAGCACCTCAAAGGAAGAGGTAAGTCTTCCCTCCTCCTCTGCGTCTATCTGTGGTCTGGTCCATCCATCTGGCAGAAATTCATCACAGGATTGTTGCCTCATCTCCCAGCCCCTGCACTGCTCAGGTTCCTCCAGAAAGGAGGCTGCACGGTGAATGTCATGGGCCTCCTTCCCTCCACACATTTCATATATATACCAGTGAGAACATTTTCCCATTGTGCTGAAACGCCAGCTTGACGGCTACAATTATAAACCCTTCCTATCACTGAGTTCTGAGAAACATCAAAGACTTTAAGATAGGAATGAGCGACTTTGCTCCAGGGGCTAAATACCATCCCATTTCATGGTCCCCCGGCACCCCAATAAGATTCAAAATGCACATTATTATACTCAACGCTCTGAGAAGTCCTGCAGGATGTAAACCAGTTTAACCTTATTTAACATGGTTCTTCCCTGTTTTGCACGACTACAGACCCCTTTACTTTCCCTGATAACACTTACTATTTCATGGAGTAAAAGCATTCTGATAAATGCTCATTGGGAAACATCCCATTAAGGTGTGAGTTGCAGGTCCTATGGAGTTGGCTGGGTAATTTCCCAGTTTCAAGTTCACTCCTCCACCACCTCTTCCCCAATGGGCACATGTAGGAGGCCTGTCCTGTGGAGCCCAAAGCCTGAAGGGGTAGAGCAAAACCTGCACTTTGTCTGGGCAGCTAGACCCCGAGAAGGAGGAAGGAATTCTTCGGTTGACCAGGTAGATGGGTCATGCCTCCTCTTCTGAAAAGGAGTGAGTGAGGCGGCAGAGAGGCCAGGAGTTTTACATAAATGGAACTTCCACGGAATGAAAGAAAACAAGGCAGGGGGGCGCCTGGGTGGCTCAGCTTTTAAGCATCTGCCTTCAGCTCAAGTCATGATCCTGGAGTCCTGGGATTGAGCCCCATATCCAGCTTTGGGCTCGGTGGGAAGCCTGCTTCTCCCTCTCTCATTCCCTCTGCTTGTGTTCCCTCTCTAACCGTGTTTCTCTCTGCCAAATAAATAAATAAAATCTTAAAAAAAAATAATGAAAAGAAAACAAGAAAGGGAAGGAGCATGACCTCTGGCCCCACCACCAACAGCACAGAATAAGAACCCAGGAGCCAGAGGCCAGCCCCAAAGGAGCCTTGAATATTGTCAGAGGAGTTTCATGTAAAAAGCAAAACAAGATATGACATAAGCATTTCTGGGGTCAATCCCTGTAGGCTACCCGAGAAGAGCACTCCCGTTCATAGGACATGCTGCAGAGCCTGGGACAGTCCTGGTGTCCGTGCAGCCGGCAGATGGGCCCCACACAGGAAAGGGGCCAAGTTGCTCCGACTGGCAATGCAGGTGACTCTCGCTGACTTGATCTGCTGAGTCCTTGCACAAACAAATCTGTCCCACGGAAGCAGGTTAACCCTCCTGGACGTTCACATGTGTTAGTCAGCCAACAAATGTCCTATATTGTTTTCCTGCAATCCAGGATGGGGGGGTGCGGTGTATCTGGGGAGTGTGTTTCAGCCCATAATCACCTTCCATGAGCCGAATAAACTTCAAGGTCACAAGCCAAGTTATATTTTCCTGAGGGAGAAGGACTGAATCATTATATAGGAAGCCCTAAGATGGCCAGGGGTCAGGAAACGAGTCCATGGCATTTCCTCTGCGGAGGCAGACGTGGTATCACTGACACTAGGTGCTTCCGCCCCACATCCTCCCGGCTCCTGCGGAGACACCCGGTTCCTCTGCAGGCCCTCTGGGGACTCCTGCAGGTCTCAGTGCTTGTGGACAAAGCAATAGTTCGTGACCAGCAGCAGGGTTGGGGTACCATCCGCTCTTCATCCATCACCAGCACCCCCACCACCCCACCTCTCCCTTCTTCAGGCCTCTGAAAGCCTGGTATGGCACCTTTGAGTAAACAGTCCAGAGATGAGAAGGGACGATGCATCCGAGAGAAAACAAACCGGCTCATGAACGTATGGAGACACGTCCAACCCTACAAAGAATCAACAGTGTATGTCATTTTTTGCTTATCACATCAACAATGAAACAAACATTAAAGTGCTCCCCGTGAACAGGGTCTGGTTTTAAAACAAGGTACTGCCAGTGAGAACGGAAGACATGTCACAAAATCCTAACGAAAGTGTTCGTGTATGGACGTTTAGTAACTTGGAAATAAGTTCACAACATCTCTGCTTTGTCAAGATGATTCTAAAACAGCTCACGCAGAATAATCCTATTTGTGGGTGTGGATGTAGAGAAGCATCTGAAAGATCAACTTTCAACTTTTATTTCTGATTTTCTATAGAGCTATACCATCCATAGGCCTGGGCCTTCCTAGAGCCCCAGCATGTAGAGGGTTCACTCTGACACTTCTCCAAAACTGCTTCTCTCTATGGGGCAAGGACTCCCAAGGTCAAAGGGATGAACCTACCTGAAGCCCAGACCCATCCTCCTTCTAGTACATCCTCCTTCTAGTACATAGTCCAGGACCCTGGACACTGGAATTCTCATTTCTAGGACTCCAGAAGCATCGTCCTGGTTCCCTTTTCTTGAAAGTAGATTGTGTGGCTGGTATGCATGCACAGGACCCAAGGAGGTGGCCAGGAGGAGGCTGTTTACAGGGGTGTGTATGGCACTTGGGCATGGGACTGGAGGGTCCATGGGTGCGCACAAGGGTCCTCAGGATGAAGGCTACAGTCGTGGCTGAGACAAGAAAGGAGGTGGCCGGGTTCTGAGGTCCGTTCTCCTCATGCTACCACACTCTGGTACAACACTTCAAGGAGTCCCAGAAATCTGAATTTGGACCTGAACTTTCAGACTGTCACAAAAGTAAGCATGCAACATATTTCATTAAAAGTCAGCTGGATTTATAACTTCTAAATATTTAGATAGATAATATGTGGGCCTTCACTTACACTCTTGCCTCAGACCACAAAAATGTTAGGGATAGACCTGCTTTGGATAGAATTAAGGATAATTTTATTTTCTCTCTCTCCCCTCCTTCTCTGTTCCTCTTCCTCTCCTTCCTCTCTCTCTCCCAAATCACCTTTATTCTCTCACCATGCTGTTATTTTGTTTTACCATCTACTAACAAATTAATGTTCTCTGTTTTAATAGTTCCAGGCCCCTGAATCGACTCTTAGAAAAGAGATTAGAAATGTTGACAAATATTTGTGCACCTAGAAATGAAGAGAACCTAAAAGCTAAACTATGGGAAACAGTCAAATAAATTATGGTATATCCATACTACATGAATAAACATTTTTAAGTTGTACTAGTGAAACTGTTTTACATTAATTAAAAACTGTAATGAGAAAATGGTCAATACAATATTAATTGAAAAGCAGGGTACAAGATTACATAATGTAGTATAAATATAAATTTCAAAATATAAATATATGAGATTATATATATAGTAGAAAACCATGAAGATATTAACTATGTGTATGTTTGCTGAAATTTTAAGAAATATTTTTGGCTTTTTTCCACCACGATTAGGGATTACATTTATAATCAGGAAAAGCACGTTTAAAAGTCTAAACATGTCTATGCCCTTGTCCGAGTTTGTGTTTCCATGAGGAAGCCGTATCCTGGTGGCCTTTGACGTAACCCACACTGGGACCCTCCGTCCTGTCGCCGCTGTGGAATCCTGATTTCCAACTGTTATTTCCCTTCGGGACCTTCTGACGTTGGGGTTCCCAGAGCAGCTGTGGAGGTGCCATGCTAACCGTGAAGCTCCAGGAGGGGCTTCTACCGAGAAGCAACACCTGTTCTGACAAAAGCCAGAGACCCACCTGCCTTCTCCCTGAAGGGCCCCAATGTCTGGGAGCCATGGGGGCCTTGCTGCATTCACCCCAGGTCCCCACACACAGTCATCAGCTCCCCCAGCCGCGCTCCATGCTGCAGGGACTTTCCTGATGTCTTGCTTCCCATGAGTAGATCTGCTCAATTATGTTCCACAAACACTTACCCTTCTAATGGTCTTCATTTTTAACAGGGAGATGACAAACTCAGCCCAGGGAGAAATCCCCAAAGGCAGCATGTTTGGTACATGACTTCCGAATGTAGAAGACATTAGCAGTAGCAGGAAGCAAGCTTTCTGGAATCCTGGTCAACCACCTCCTTTCCGCAAAGCCTACCAAGACCAGGACAGAAGGATTGAGGAATCAGCATCAGAAAACGCAAACCAGAAAGAAAACCAGATGTGCCTGGACATCTACTCACACGAGACATAAAGCATGCCAGATTCACGTGGGAAACGGCCACGAACTGCCAACCCTCGACACGCAGCCGAGAGAAGAAAGCTATTTGTTATTGCTATTGCATTATTCTCAAAACTCGTCCAAGTAACAGACCGCCGCCTTGACCGTTTTCCCCTGGTGTGGCTCTCTCCTGCTTGTTGCCCCCCAGTCCCGCACAGAGCCTTGGCTGAGGGTGCTGGGAGAGGGCTCTGTTGGTCCCGCATTCTCCAGTGCTAGGCAGGCAGGTGGGGAGTCACAAATTAGTTAGGAAGTTCATTGTAAATGCTGGTCTACAGACCACTAGAGACAGATGCCTACCCAAAAACTCTGTGACAACCGTACAGCCCTTAATGTTTAAAAAAGGTAAGGGGGGGAGATTATACTAATTTTTTAAATCTTTTATTCCTCTAAGACTTTGTAGTTCTATGCACTTATATCCCCTCTTTTTTTTCTAAAAGCTGATCAATTTTTCCAATTTGTAATAATATTGCCACTCTCCTCTCCCCCCCAAAAAAATTTACTGAAACTGCACTTCTTTCCAGCTTAGCTTGCCGAGTACGGCACACCTTATTCTTCTTCACATAGCCTCTTCGATGCTGGAAACAGAGCCCAGCAAGTAATACGGGTTCGGGGACACTAACTGGGCCAACTGGACTGTCTTAGCATTACTTCCCGGCGAAAAGTGAGGTTCTGCAAATAAGCTGGCCTGGGGAGAAGACAAGACTGTCTCCTTGTCTGAATGCACTCGTCACAGATACCCCCTGCACTGTGGGTTCGTGAGCTTTGCATGAGATGATACACAAAGTGTTTATGGCGATGCCCCATGCAGAATGAGGCCTCAGTAAACATCAGCTCTTCTGTTGTATTCTCCTTGTGAGAATTTCTTGTCTCTCCTGGAAGTACAGAGTGAAAACCATCATCCCCACGATGAGAAAAAGAGTTGGTGTCCAGGACATCTCTGAGAGTCCGGGCATCTCTGGGAGGGCCCCCTCCTTGGTTCAGATTTCCACCTCAGCGCGCCAGCTGTGGCTCCTTCAGTGTCTGGACAGCTTGGCTTGTTGCCTCGAAACTTATTGGCACAATAAGAGATAATGATTTCCCTGTACACACTCCCTCAGAGCGTTATTGTTCAAGTATTTCCCTTATTCCTCCTTTGCCGGAAAACAATACCTTATAGAAATCAGCTAAGGAAGACACTATTAGCGACTTCAAAAGTGCAGCTTTCTCACTGCCCTGACTTGGCAGGAAAGCCTGTTTGGAGCCGCTCACCTCAGACCCAGGAACAGAATGTGACAAAATGAGTCCCTGAGGACTGATGTGGGCACCAAACACTTGGCAGCTTTGGGGCCAACAAGGCCAGCGATAAGAGATTGGTTTCCTCAATTGATGTCCCATTTGGACCATTTGCCAGCCCCAGAAGGTCAGAGCCATGCTATGAAAATAAGGGTTTTTTTCTCTTTTCCACTCACCCTCCATACCTTCCATGATATTTCTTCTCCGTCCCTTGGGAAATTTGTGTCTTTGTGGGATCTGTCCTCTGCCCTTCTTTTGTGAGCATACCAAGGCAAAGATCCATTTAATTTTCAGAAACTGTGTCTGTCAATAAATTGCTTTTGCTCGGTCTTAGAGGGGCTGCTGCCACCGTCCTCCCTGAGCGGACATTCCTTATGTACGGGAAGCATTTCTCATTATCTGTCTTGACCCCTCATGCAGTCTTCTTTTCAGCCTCTCCTTGAGCTTTTCTTATCGTGCCTTGCACTCCCTCAACCTCATTCTGTAATCAGCAGCATCCTTCTTAGCACCTGGCGCCGCATCCCTGGCATACGCCCTCCGGTATAACCTTGCTTACTGCCCCTCATCATCCACCGCGCGGAGCCTCTCCAACTGCGCCGTCCTTGATCTCACCAAGCCCAGCACTTCAGCTACGTGGCTTCTGAATTCTCCAGCCTTGCCTCGTGAAGGAGATCGGGCGTGAGAAACGGGTGGACTCTGTTTCTCCACTCCACCCGCGTTGATTGATTGAGCGCCTTGTCTGTGCCCAGCACTGTTCTCTATGAACGAGACAGATATGTCCCCAGTGTCATGAGGTTCACAATGAAGTGAATGGGAAATGGGCAAGTAGACAGATGCTGCTGGGTGGGGAGCCCGAGGAAGTCCAGACCATCGTGACAAATACAAGGGGGGCTCTGTGGGATGTCTCAAGTCTGAGGGTCACAGCAATACTCAGCAGCTGTCGGAAACAGCATGAACCGCCGACTTGGGGTGGTATGTGGGTCCACATTAGATGCCAGTGTGTTTCTCTCCACGATGTAGCTACCGAGCTGGATTTTCTGCAGTTGCTGTGTGAAAAAGAAGTACTATGTAAAAATCAATGCAGTGTCTTATTTGAGCGTAGAGTTAAAGAAAGTGGACAGTGTCCCGCAGCTCTGTGCACCCCGAGTAGGTGACTGAGATATTTAAGAACAAATTTGAATTACCTTATTTCCTTCAATTCATGAGAGTTATTCTTCAAGTGACTACTAAGTTCTTAGGGAATAAAAACTATATTGTTCAGACCTAACTACTTAATCAAGTAGCCGTTTGGGGGTTTCTCTGGGCCTCGAAGTCCTGTGAAAAGTTAGAGACACTAAGACACCCTGTGAAAGTTTAAAAATCTTGGATCTAAGCTGAGACCTGAAGGACGAGGGTTTGTTAGGCAGACTGAAAGGGAAAGGAAAGAGCTTTCTTGGCCAAGTAACACAATATCCAAAGCCCAACAAGGTGAGTTGGGGAACTGTAAATTCTCAGATGTGCTGGCTTCTGGCTCCCTGGAGATGAGCCACCCTGATCCCCCAGCCCCTGCTTCACATACGCCCACTCCCCCACACTCTTACACATCCTACCCCTTCTCCAAGCCTCTGCCCACCATCTTCCCTCTTATTCTCGGGCCTCCAAGGCCTGGGCTCACACCCGAGCAGAAAAATGAAGACCTCAGACTTGATGAGCTTGCTGGGGTGGGGCCGGGGGCCGGGTGCCCAGCAGTGTCCGGTAGCGGGCGACAGGGCCAGTGTCAGCAGCCCGCGTGGCCACCTGGCAGCAGGTGAGAGAGAGCCAGCCAGGGAGAGACTGGATTTCAGAGACTGAACTCCAGTCCCTGGAAGGAACTGAGGCCCTGAGCAGGAAGCCAAGCAGGGACACAGTTCCCAGAAATGGGGCACAGGGCGGAGGTCCAATGACAAAGAACAAAGTAGGAGCCCAGTTACAAAAACAGGCCCCAGAGCTGAGGGGACCAGCAGAGAGGAAGTGGTCTATTTATAGCAGGGGAGAATCAGAAACAGCTTTAATGTCTAAAGTAGGGGATTATTAAATAAATTATGGTAAAACTACACTGTGGAGTAATACTGTGTGGTATTAAAAAAAAATATGTTCTATAAGGACCACAGACAACAGGGAGAAAATCAGGTAGGTGAAGTTGCGACATTCAGTTGTCGCCTAATCTGTAAAACAAAATGCCTTGGTGGTGTATACAGTTGGAAACAGGAGGGGGGAGAGAAGAGATGGAACAATGGATAGAAGGAAATATAGCCAAATGGGCAGAGTGTCGCTGATTTCAGCTTTTCTCTTTTCTGTCTCTCTGTACTTCCAAATTTTCTCAAGTGAAAAACCAAGATATGACCTTGATTTCTTCTAATGAAAAAGCAAAAGCAAAAGCTGCTTGGAGTAATGACTTTTCCCAGCGCAGACCAAAGCCGTTGGAGAAACTGGTGTCCCCAAATGGAAAGTCAATCATTAGAAGGTACGAGGTGGGGCTCCCGGATGTTCGATGTGACACCCTGGCCAGCTTTGGAATTAGGAAGGAGAAAAGGTAGAAAACCAGCAGACTAGAAATCCACCTGCTTCTCCCTCTTTCCATAAGCTCGTTTTCCTTCGCTTCTGCTCATGGCCGGTATTATAACTGCTCCCAGGGACAGCTCTATGCTCCAATGATTTCCAAAGCCCTGTGTGTTTGATGAGAGGAACCCAGGAGGTGAGGTCCATAGTTATGCGGTAGCATCAGGACAGAGCTGCCTGGGCATTAAATGTCCCAACCAAGGAGCTCTACCTTCAGGAAGGACCATGAGATATGGAATAAAACTGTCACTGACCCGATAGGCCAGAGTCCCTGTCCCGTCCTACCTCCCCCTGCCCTTCCTTCCCAGAAGACCCCCAACCCCGGTCTCTTGCTTCAAACTGCAACCTGTCAGACTTTGGCTATCTTCTAACCCAACTTCTCCATTCCCATCTATACTGCACACTGAGTCGCTGCCTGACCAGGGTACCACATGCTGCCAGCCCCGAGCCCTGTCTGGACACCCCAACCCCAGGCCAGGCATGCAAGCAGGGCAATCTCGGGAAATCCTGCACCTGGAGGGAGGGGTCGCTTCCTCCTGGGTCCTGGCCTCTAAGTTGTGAGGAGTCAAGTCCTGGGACCTGCGGCTATCTTCTCAGTCCTTGACTGTCTGAGACCTTTTCATGTGCCTTAAGGACTTTTATTTTTTCTTTTAACAAACAGATTGAAGTCAAATAAAGATCAATATGAATGGCTGCTTTGAAATTAATTCATTTCTGAACCAGACTTTTGTTTTAGAAAAAGAAAATCAATTCATTTTGTGGAATTTTTCCACCTGTTTCTGAAAATCCTGAATCTGGCCATGTGCCAGAGTGCAAGGGATCAGAATGCATCCGTCCTCTCGGTTTCTTTGTTCCTGCCTCTTCCTTTCCTTCCAGCTCACAAAGTGCTGCTTCCCCCCACCGCAGAGAGCCCTCCATGCGAGACACAATGCCCCCTGCACCCTCCAGCCTGGGACGTCACGATGCTTTTCCCCTATCTCCCACAAAATCAGCCAGTATTGGGGGCCACATGACATCCTACCACTTCTTCACCCATTCTCTTAACAAATATTACTGAGTAAGTAGTACATTCTAGCTATTATGGTTGAGACTATTTCATCAAGTAATTTGATCAAAAAGGAACCCATTATGATGGCTTATTTTTGTATGTATGTATAAATATTTGGAGCCAAAATTCTCAGGAGTCTCTTGTTAATGGGGAGAAGTTGGAGGTGGCGGGGATTGAGAGCTGGTTCCCAAGGATCTTAAGGTGCCGAAGGAGAGGGAAAACTCTTGCTTTGACAGCTCCCAAAACAAAGCTCTCCTTCATCACTTTGGGCTCTGTAGGAAAGGCAAGGCAAAGGCAAAGAGGAGAGTTCTGGGGGGAGGGGTTCAGAGAAGGGATGCGGATGCACTCTACTTCTGCCCCCAGCCTTTACCATAGGCCCGAATAGAAAAACAAGTTATTTTCCCAGAGGAGAAGTGCTGAAATGATAATGACACCTCATGGCTCTTTGTTCACTTCAAAAGTGACCATCACCAAGGCAAAGCAGGTGGAAAGGAGGCTGCTAGGTGCTCCGGTGGTGTCTGGGCTCTCGTGAGCCTTCTGTCCTGAACAGGCAGGAGCTTCCGAGATGCATCGCCACCACTGGAATCCCAAGCACCTGTGCCAGTGCAGGGGTCCCCAGGCTCCGCTGTGAAGAGGGGTCAATAAGGACAGAAGAAGCCAAAAAGTCTGATCGTTTCATGAGTCACAGCCACTTTCTTTACTGTGCCCTTCAGATTCATGTGAGTCAAGAAACCCCACAACTGATGCAGACAACAGATTTGAGGAAAAAAGTAATAATGCAAAACCGCCAGCTAGAACAGATTTTCCTGTGTTTGAAGATGGCAATAATAAGACAAAAGACAGATTTTTGCCTTCAAGAAACTATCTCTTCACTGCAGCCAAAGCCATACAAAATTCAAGCAAACATTCCATTATTTTCCCCCCACTGTTTGGAAATATGGAAAGAGAAAATCTTGCCATGATCTCCCCCCCCCCCCCCCGCCACCCAGTTCTACCAGAAGTGACACTTCTGTTTTTTTTGGTTTTGGTTTTGTTTTTTTTTTCTCTAGCGTTAACAAATGACTGTGTCTGATTATTCTGGTGCTTGGAATGGAGGGCAGACCCAGCAAAGAGCAGACCCTGGATGGGAGGCAGCCTGTAGGAAATCGTGAAGCTGCTAAGAAAACAGAGCTCCCTTCCCAGGCTGTCTTCACAACATTAGTCTTTTTGAATATGATGAAAATATTATCTGCCTTATTGATCACCAGCTCCCTAAATAGAACAGAGTTGTTTACAACAAATGCAACCAGCAATCATAAATGTGCAAAACAATAACATGCTACCCTTGTATCTTAGCTTCATAGCCGCTGCCAAGCATCAAGCAGGGAGAGTGAAACTCCCATGAATTTTGTTCATATGAAATTTGGGAAATCACCAGTACCTAAAAATGTCACAGGACAAGTAAATGTAAAATACAGTCTGCTTTGAAGGATCATATTACAAAGTCTCAAAATTAGTTTTTTCCTGGAGAGTTCTGATTTTCCTCGTCTTCTGACTTCCCTCATTGTGGATTGCTAAAGTTGTATAGGGACAACTGGCAATCATTTCGTTCCAGACCCACCTATTTTATATCTGGGAAAACTGAGATCCCAAAGAGGTCACATGGATAGCTGGCAACAGAGCTGCAATTAGAGTTTTAGGTATGCCTCTAGAAAATTCAACCCCTAGTTTAGGTGAGTTAAAAGCTGGTTCAATTTTTGGATGGGCCAAGTGGCTTTGCAGAGAGAGATTTTTTGTTAACACGAGGTTGTGTGCCCTTTAAGCTAGTTGGTGACTTCCCACAGTGGTACCGTTGGTTTGTGTGACCTAGTCAGCACCTTCTCTATTTCCCACCCATTTCTAGAGAACACAGAAGATGGGTCATAACAGTATCTCCAGGTCTGAAGGCACAGATACACTTCCTCTCATGGATTCTCCCGGCACGGGATTTTCATAGACTGTGTTCCTAGAAGTTTTGTTTTGTGTTGTGTTGTTATGCTTCTTGGAACAAGCTATCACTCTATGTTACCTTTTTTTGTTTGTTTGTTTTGTTTTGTTTTTAACAGCCATGAGACTGACAGGTGATTTCTTAAAGCCCAACTTCATTTTGGAATTGGGCTTATAGTCATCATGAAGGCATGAAGGAAGTCTTCACTCTCAGAATCCTGCAAAAGCCTCTTTCAGGGCACCACCCAGGCTCTTCTGACCCTTGCCCCAGCTCTGCCCTTTACTCATTATATTGTTTATTTCCTGCACTGTTTTATTCATGTCTTTCCTAATTAACAACAAAGTAACTGAGGTCTTCAGTCAAGCAGCTCTGGGCTCCTCAGGAGGTCCCAAAGAAACAGAGCAGTGAGTGCCTAAAGCCTTTAGAAAAAACATCGGAACTGCCTCCGTTACTCAGTGCCAGACCCAGACAGCCCAGACCCTCTGAGTAACTCACTCCTGGGGCCTGACTTTCCGGTTCCTCTTCCTATATCATCCCATGTGGACTGCCCTACAGACTTTACCCCTATCTTGTCAGACCCCTTGTTGGGGTTTCCATGAGCTCTGTCCCTGGGTCTTCTTGACCAGCCTGTCTCCATTTGCTTCCTTGAGACATCTTCCTCTTGATGCCTTGAAAGATATCCTCTCTCTGCTGTGGACTTGGCTCTGCCTTCCTCACCCCTACACCGGCGGATGAGGTGCCAACCTGAGAATCTGCCCTTGCTTTGTGTCTGAGCCCGGACCTGCATCTCTCCCTGTCTTTGGAAGGGTATTCCCTAGACATTCCAATCTCAGTGTTACGTTTTGTTGACTACAAGAAAACATCAGTGACATTTATCTGTTTTGTAACTGTATGGACGGAAAATAACTTTCTCAACCTAAAAGAAATAGCAGAAATCACAGAGGAAAATAGACTTAATTATAAAAAAATATTTAAACATCTATATGTTAAAGAAAAAAGGATCCAACATGCTTTCTTTCCCTTGTCTATATTTGCCATCCTTCTTGGCTCTCAGTGTATGCAGCCCCTAAATGGACCCTGGTTTTGAATTGTCTATCCTGACCCTGGCTTTTGTTCCCCTTTGAGCAATGCCCCTGTCCAGCCTCCATCACTGCGATCTAGCCACGTGGCTACTCTGGCTGACAAGGGCAGGGTGTCAGAACACAAGTGTCGAACACTTAAAGTAATCATCTTCCTTGATAATTCTCTCATTGTTTTGCTCAATATATATGTCAATATTTGACTTCACAAGGGCAAAAACTGTGTCTTCTGCACTTGGCATAGAGCTAGATTTGAGAAAAATTTGCTAAATAACTGCAAGAATAAGAGAATGAAAGTCTTAAGTCCTAGTGAGAGGAAGTGAATTTAAGGATTTGAATTCTCCAGAAGTAAGGTATTATAATCAGTTGTCCATTTTCTGTGTTAAGCAATGGTTAGTCAAAATAATTTAGAAGATCAAACTGTGAACGATAGAATTGCCACCCAAAAGTCCCTTTCCTGACATAGGGGACCCATGTTGATACATCGTGCATCAGAGCCAAGCCCACATAAAATCAGTTCCTTCGGTGTCTGGCTTTCCTCTGGTCCCTTCCTCAACTAGACCTCGTTTACAAGGCTGGTGGAGAAAACCCTTTAAAGATGGGAAGACAACCACCTCTCACTAGACCACTGGAGCCAGGAACTTGGGCATCCCCAGAGTCAGTAGGCACAAAGCCACGATCACACTGAGTCCCATCAGCCCATGGGACAGCCCCGAAGGTGTTATTCCAGAATGTGACCAAAGAGGAACAGAGAATTCTTTATTCCTTTTTACTAAGTTGCCTTAAACTTTTTTTTATTCCCTCTTCATACCTTATCTGAATTGGCATGGCTTTCTAGTTTACTTTGTGATATTGTCTTCAGCCAAACTTTGCCAATTCTTACCATTTTCGTAACTCAGTCTTGAACTATATGGACTTCAAAATTAATTTAGCTCTTCCAATTATTTTTCCATGTCCCCTTCTCTCTAACCCAAACCAAACAAAATAAAAACCCTTCAATATGACAAAAATCTTGAGGAACTGGGAATTTTGCCAAGTCATTCAGGGATCAGTGCAAAACACAAAAGTTCCTACTAGGCTAAAGCATGCACCATTTCAGACATTCTCAGGTTAAAAAAAAAATCTATAAAATTACCATTTTGATAGATCACAAATGGTTGAATACCGAGACTGGCCCATGGTCCAACGTCATATGATAAACACTCTGTTCAACTTTGATTTCACTACGATTCCCCAGATAAAGGCTTTGGGCACATGGAGCAAAAAGTCAGCAGACTTTCCGGTGTCCTGAGAAAGGCCCACTTGAGGGGCTATCAGGAGAAAGCCACTGGCTTCTGTAAGCAGCTGAGAACGTGGGAGGCTCATGGTCTGTGTCCTGACCATCACACCTGTGTACCCATCTGCTCCCTTCTCCTGTCTGCCCTTTGCAGAGGAAATGCAATTGTAATGTCCTCTCACCACAACAAAGAGGAGAAATGGATAAGAGGCTGTTTCATCACCTTTTCCTCTGCCCTGATGCCCCGTGGGGGACGGGAGAGCAAATATCAACTGTGTTTTGGAGGTTGCAAGAGGAAATCACTGTCATTAACCCAAAATGGGTCACTCCCTCGGGGGGACAATGGTTGGAGGTGGAAATTTTAGCAGGAAAGCAAGAGAAATTCTTTGACCCATATGCTGTGTCTGGGTCTGTGTGTGAGGCCACATGCCACATTAGTGTCCCTGTATGTGATACAGATCATGGTGCAGTTTTACCCTGAAAGTGAAGACAAAGAAGAGGAAGAGTCTGGGACCTGGTGTTGGTGGTGTCATTGCAGCCCCAGAATGCAGTCCAATTGTGTTTTCATAAACAGGAAATTGCTCTTTTCACAGCTCAAGATGGAAAATAAAGAAGTATTGTTCTGGAACACCTCTCTTCCTTCTTCTAGTTCATATTTCTAACATATCACCCTACCCCCTCATCCTCAAGGCCAAGAGAGCCAAAAAGTTTTTCAACAAAATATAACCTCAGGCCACTTTTCCAAGAGGAATGGTCTTCACTTGGACATCTTCCCCATTCTCCACTCACTTCTGTGCTAGCACTTCTCTCCTTCCCCCACCTTGCCCCTGACCCTTACCAGGAGTCAGTCTTCACATTCGGCCAACGACACCAAAGGATCCGTGCCTGAATGAGTCTATGTGTTGTGTGAGGATTAAACATACATGTATCCCCATGGAGAGCTATGGAGAATACTTGGAACAGCACTATAGAAGTAAGCACTATATAAATGCTAATGAATAGTATTGTAGGAGGTGATTAATTAATGGATCATTATTGTTATAATGATTAGGGTGGCATAAGCAAGCAATCACTACTTGGGGACCTTGATTGAAAGTCAGCTCTAAATTATTGGATGAGAAATTATGGGAGCACCTCACTATGGCTTTCTAGAGCAGTGTTGTCAAAATGGACTACAACAGGAGTCATGTGCAATGGTAAGTTTTCTAGTAATCACATTTTAAACAGAAAAGGAAAAAATCAAATTAATGTTAACATTTTATTTTAAGTACAAATCAAAAACATTATCATTTCAGTATGCAATCAATATACCATTATTTGTGAGCTCTTTTATTGCATGCTATGTCTTTAAAATCTGGTCTGTGGTTTACCTAATTTTTCAATAGCTGAAATCCTATGTAACCCAAAACAGCGAAGTTTTGTTAAATAGAAAAAAGTAATCCATACTGCTTCAACTTTTTGATTTAAATTTAAATGAACTTAAATTAAACTTAAAATTCCACTCCTCAGGTACACTAACCCTATATCCAGTGCTCAACAGACACAGCTGGCTAGTGGCCACCATATTGAACTGTGTAGGACTAAGCTGCCCACTGACTTCCTCCATTGACCTCATGCCTGCCATGTGGTCTACAGCACACCCTGGCCCAGCCATGCTCTCTTCACTTTCCTGCACCAGCTCCTTCCTAAGCTGGACCTATCCCTGGAATGCCTTCCTCTCCTTTCTTTCAGGGCCCTTGCCTCTTTTAATTCCCAGCTCACCTCCCTCATGACAGCCCTTCCCAACAGCTGTCCCCTTAGGACTTGTCAGCATTCCTTACAACCTGATGTGGTCAAGGCTCTGTGTATGCAATCAGAACTATTTTGTCTATTTGCTTTGCATAGGTGTGTGTGTGTGTGTGTGTGTGTGTGTGTGCGCATCTTACTTTCCTGCCCTGATTATGAAACCTTCCAGAGAAGTACTGACTCCACCAACCATTTTCCTCTTGTCTCGACTATGGCAGTAGCCTCTTGCTTGATCTCCCTGCTTCCTCCCCTGGCCCCTGTGAAAGTCCATGCAGTAGCCAGCATCACCTTGTTGAAAATACAAATCAGATAGTGTATCTTCCCAGCTGAAAACCTTCTAGTGTCTTACCTTTTCTCCTAAAACAAAACATGCATTTTCCAGCCGGGTCCTCACAGCTCTCGTGGGCACCCTGCCTTCCCCTGACTCCATCACCAACACCCTCACCGTGTCTGACCACACTGGCCTACCTCTTGCTGCCTGAGCACCTCAAGTCCACGCCCACCTCAGGGCCAGTGCCCTTGTTGGACCCTCTGTCTGCCACCCTTGGCCATATCCCCAGATCTCCTTGCTTGGTTGATTTCCTCTCATCACATGTGAGGCCTTGTCTGACTCCACTCTCCACCCCTGACTCACACTCTTTCACAGCAGCCTGTTTGGTTTTCTTCATCCCTTCATACATCTTGTTGATCTTTTATTTATCTTTTCTTACAACCATTTGAAATCACTTTTCACTAATTAACTGGCTCATTTGAAGTCTGTCTACACTACAGAATGTAAGCAGGCAGCCCGCTCCCTTTGTTCACCACTGTATCTCAGGGCCTGGAGGCCCAACAAAATGAAAATCCTTCATTAATATTTCCAACTTATAAATCAATATAAAAATCCCATGTAACTCCTGCAGTTGGCAAAACCCAATGATATATTAAGGGACTACTAAATTGATAGCATAATTCACAAAGCAGGAAAAACAGTGGTTGCCAACTCAAATCCCTACAGACACTTGGCAGTAGTACATGAGTAAGATACAATAGGGAGGGGTGGGGACTGTGGCTAAGTGGAGAGGGCCAGCTTCATTTCATAGAAGCAAAAAAAACCACTAAGCCCACATCACTGCTGTCTCAAAAGAATACTGGCCTTGTGTAATCTGAACCACTCATTTTTCAAGAAAAGCTATTTATGCAAATTTCAAATAAAATATTATTATTAAAACTGAACAATAAAATAAGACACTAGATACATTTAGCTACCATTTTGCAACTCTGAATTTGAATGGTTGAATTTTTATTTTTTATTCAATTTCAACTGAACCTTTGACAGAAACAAAGCTAAAATCCATAATTTCTTTATTTCCTTTTTTTTTTCACATTTCTCTTGTAGTGCTTCCTTCAATCCAGTAACTCAGAAGTCATTGGGGTTTGAGTACCAAATCTGATGACTTTTTAAAAGAATCTTTAAAATTAATTTATTTGACAGAGAGAGAGAGTGTACAAACAGGGGGAGCAGCAGAGAAAGCAGGTTCTCTGCCGAGTGGGGAGCCCAATGCAAGGCTCAATCCCAGGACCCTAGGATCATGATCTGAGCCAAAGGCAGACGCCCAACCAATGGAGCCACCCAGGTGCCCCCCAAACCAATGACTTTTTATTGCAATCTTCATTGTCTTCAGTCATATCATACCTTGGGAATCAGTCATGGCCTGCGTGTTGAAATGCACCACCCAGGACCCCCTTTGAGAATGTAAGTCTGATAGCCCCAAGCTGCTGGGAGTGTTGCCTGCAGACAACCTCTGCCCCTTTGGGGGTTGTCTAAGTGGAAGAGAGCTGCTTTTCACGAGGCCGTTCCCCCTTCATGAACTGGCTCACATCTCCTGACTGACTGACACAAGGCATAAAGTCCCATCTCACTGCCCCATCTCAGGAAGTCTCTGCAGGACACATGCATTTTGGAGTTCACTGTGGGGTCCACTGAGGCCTCAGTTGGAACTCCAGCACAGTCCCACTCCCCCCTCTGCCTAACCGTGCTTCATCAACCTCCCTTTCAGAGACCTTACTCCCAAGAGTATCCCCTAATAAACCTCCTACACATAATCTTCACCTGAGTCTACTCCCCAGGAACCCCAAGTGTAGCTGTTGGTATAAGAAGTGAAACTTTCTACCAGATCTCCTGCAACCTGGCTGGTAGCAAGGACCCCATCCCTGGTGATGGCCAAGCACAGGTAATCTCCACACAAGGTTCCAAGGCCATTGTCATGACTTTCCTACCTCGTGAAATGGAATGACACACTACTGGAGGGGAAGTGCCAGCTGGGGCAACATACCACGTATTTGAGAAACATGGCAGGAGAAATAATTATAAGGACAGTGGAATTCGGTGGATCTTGGAAAGTTCAACAGAGACCATGAAAAGAGAGCAAAAACCTGAGCATGAGTGATTGGCACTTTGAGGTCTTGCGTGCAAGGACAAGCAATCAAGAAAAGGAGTCACCATCTTGACTTTTGGGAGGAAGTAGGGCTGTTGTTATAGGAGGGAAATAGAGAATAATAGCACCCAAGTGATGCTCTTGGGCTTCTCTTGGTTCTCTCTTGCCAAATTGACAGTAAATGGACAAATAGAATTCTCATCTGAAAAGCGCGTAGAGTCTGGAGGCTCAGACCCCAGGAATAAGGGTTTGGGCTATGGCACTAATAAGCCAATAAGACCAGCAGAAGTAGTGGCTGATGGTGAAGGGAATCTAGGGTAGAGGGACAGGGAAGAGGAGGAATATCAGCCATGGTCTTGAGACCAGCTTCAGTGGTGAGGGCTCTAGTTTGTCCCACTAATTCTCCTCTTCCAAGTTTTCCTCAAGAAGAAATTCAATTCCCATTGAATCCGGCAAGAGCTGTTCCCAGAACACATATGAAGTGGTTCTGAGGGGCACAAGGCATGGACTATTGTGGGCACTGTAATGTACTGCCTAGACCCCTCCAGGAATGACTAACCGCTACCACCACCACCCACCTGCCAGGAGTGTGATCAGCATCAGCCCTAGGATGTCAGTTACTTTTAGGCATAGCCTCAGGTGATAGGAGCCCTCTTGCCGAAGGTTATATCCCCTTTCCAAAGTGGCCAACCTGCTAGCATGGGGATATAAATGCTCAGTCCCCTCACCCCAACTCAGGACATTTCTAGAGTGTCATCCCTATTTCAGACCTCCCATAGGTTTCAGCTGAGTTTGAGTCACAGCTCAATGTCTCCCTCTGCCCTGTCCTGCTTCTTTCCTGCTCCTCTATTGGTATTGATTCCAGAAACACTCCCTAAAAACCTCTTGCACATTAATCTTATTCTTAACATCTTTAATCCCCCAAATCCAACTTTTGACATGCTGATTTTTCCTTCTTCACGTGCCCCTTAATTCTCAAAGGTTGTGTTTCTCCTATCTTTCTGATGGCTTTCACTTCCCTCTCTTGATTCTCTTTTTTTCTCCCATCCCTTAAAGGTAAATGGAGCTTATCATAGATGCCTTTCCTCAAAAGGGAGGATTTTCTGATGAAAGGATGCTACCTACTGGCAGAAGATTTATGCCCACATCTGCATAAATGGATTGCTGTGATATCATTAGCTCTCCTATTTTCACATTCCTTACAAGTGAAGTACCAATTTCTCTTTCTACCCCTGGGCAATATAACAGAGGATAATACATATGGAAAACGGTCTTCCCAAGTCAAAAAGGTACTACAAGTTTCAGAATCTTCCACCAAAATTTACATTATGTAATATTATCCCCTCTCCATCATTGTTGGTCTACACACATACCCTTCTTATCATAAAGATAAGACAAAAACATACCCACAAAATACACGTGAGTTCCATCAAACTGCCTATCTCTTAGTCCATTGTCGATCTGGGCAGCAGAAGCAATTCCTTTTTCTAGTTCATAAAAATTCTCTGATCCCCTATGACCAACAGAACCTTAGAAGACTAACAGGTAGGATCATGTAATAGGAAACTCAATGAGCTGAGAGAAAGGAAACCCAGGTTTTGGGCATGGTTATGCCACTTACCAGTTGTTCTTAAGCAAGCTCTCTGTTTTCCCACTTTAAAAATAAGGGAATAGTTCTTGACCAAACAACTCTCTCAGACCATCAAGAAGCTGAACTAAAAATATATATATATATGTGGAAGCTCATAGGAATTGGAGACACAAAATTGGAAACATCCAAAAGGGTAATTTTTAAATTCAAACTCTCTTTGAATTTTCTCTTCCAATGTACGTGCTGCCAAAAGCAAACATTCAGATTTAAGTTAGTGTGGGCGAGTACAGTTCAGTGGTCCCATGAAGACGTCAGGTCTGAGTTCTTCATTCAAGGTTGCTGATCTGCTGCGGAAAGAGATTTCTGGAGATGTGAAGCTCCTGTCGAGACGCCCCACTACCTCCCACGTCTGGGGCTGGGGCTGCCCTTCCAGTAGCTGCTTCCCTGGGCTCCTTATAGATTTATTTTTTTAAAAAAAAAGTTTTCTGCCTCTGAATTTCCTTCCTCTTCTGTTTACTTTTGGGTTGGGAGCCTACTCTGAGAAGCCATTCTTTATAAGTCTCTTCTGTATCCCCCAACCTAGGCGCTCACAGAAATGACCACCTGTCATGCTGATCCCCATGCCAAGTCATTGTGTACATATCTCCTGCAGAGTCCCCTGCCCTTCTCTCCATTTCCACTGAGGGGAAGATAGTGACTAAGGCCGGAGAAATACTGTTTGGGGGCACAGGATATGAGAGAGACTGCCACTTACTTGGAAGATAATTTCCCATCCTACAATTTGGCTGAGTTGAAGGTGGAAAGGATAACTTGCTCAGACTTTTGCTTTCTTGCAATAGGATATCAAAACTCATACAGAGGCACCTGGGTGGCTCAGGTGATTAAGTGGCTGCCTTCGGCTCAGGGCATGATCTCAGGGTCCTGCAATCGAGTCACATATTGGGCTCCTTGCTCAGTGGGGAGCCCGCTTCTCCCTCTCCCTGCCACTCCCCCTACTTGTGCTCTCTCTCTGTGTCAAATAAATAAATAAATAAAATCTTAAAAAAAAAAAACAACCTCATACAATTAGGCATTTTATATTTTCTGGGTGATCTTCAGAAAAACTGTTTTCTCAGGCTTCCTGAGCTCCCTTATTCCAATGTTTGAACATCTCAAAGATCAGGAATTTCTACTGTATAGCCCATGAGAGTCTAGGTTGCTGCACCTTAGGACTATTTTATTCATTTATGTTCTTATTTACCAAATGTTCCAATGCCTACAATGGCCAAACATTAGGTTAACCCATTTCTCTTGCTGGGTTATCAGCGGTCATGGATGACAGCAGCTCTTTGCTTACCTGCTAAAAACCCATCATCGTCTAGAAGGCATACCTGTGCCTCTTGTCCTGTTCCACCTCTCATCTTGCATATCTTCCCAGTGTTTAGGAAGACTAACAAGGGGCCACAGCCAGCTAGATGCTACCCTTGATATTTAGAGCAGGAACCCAACCCAGGGCTACCTCCCTTCCTCCCTACCTCCACCCTATTGTGGAACATTGACTTATTTTCCTTTGAGTACTATCACTCAAAAAATAGTTGGTATAAATTAAAAAAATAAAAAAAAAACCCCGCTCCTCACACAACTTCTGTGCCTGCTTGGGGCACTGTTGATCCCTGGGAAGGTACAGGAAACATAAAGGCAAAGGGTGATCCTTAACATCAAACATCACAGACAATAAATGGGAGAAAGGTGTGGGGTGTGTGAATTATTGCAGAAGGTTTCCAGGGATACAGAGGAGTGCCCAAGAACTTCGGCTTGGAAGTAAGTCACCCCCAAAGGCCTCGGGGGACAGAGGGTGCACAACCAGACAGCTGAGAACAAGGAAAGTCAGCACCCGCCTTCCACCCTCCGTGCTCACAAACTGTGGGAATGTTGACTGGGTCAACAAGCCAGGGTGGGAAACCCCCCCCACCAATGCTGAGAGCTGAGAACCAGGCTACATGACCTCTCAAGACCATCGCCAGGACACTCTCACACTGTCACTTAGCACTCAAGTCCCTGGGGTCTGTATCATCTTCTTCCTTGTTTTGAGGCCCAAGGAGGTGGTGGGGAGGAAAGAGCTGCAAAGCCAAAGGAGAGAGAGCCAGATCCTGAGAAGGATGGAGGCCTTCCCCTCATCTGTCTCACTCTTTTAAGTTGGAGTCTCTTCCTTCACTTTGCTAATAATGTAAAGTATCAGCTAAAAATTGCAATGCATGCATTTCATTTGAGTTTTATTGCCCTAACAGACAGCATTAGATTACAAAAGAGGACATTTTTCTTCTCAGTTTTAGCTTATTCTGATGATTTATGATTAGATACAGCAAGAGTTCATAAACTTCCCTGACCTGCTGACAGTTTTTACAGGCTCCCAGATTTATTTCCATCTCAAACTTAACAGCTTTCATGTGACTGATATTCCCAGCGTCGCGGCGTGGCCGAGCCAGGGGCTGAGAGAGTGACTCTAATCTCCATGTTACTAATTTAAATGAAGTCTTGGTCTGTTGTTTAAAAAAGACATCAGTCATCCCGGGGAGGTTTACAGATCCTCTTGTAATGTAATGTCAGCCCCTTCTGAGATATGAGGTTTATAAAGCCTCGCGATGTTGAGTGTTGGCAGACAGGCCAAGGTCACTGTGTATGGCAAAGGGAGGGGAGGCGAGGGGAATGCACTTCAGAGCCTCAGCAAAGAATTCCAAAGGAAGCTTGTTCTCCTGGAGAGACCGGATGGTACCGGCAAGAAAGAAACCTGAGGGCCAGTGTCTGGGGGAAACAGGAGAGAGGAAAACAGAGTCCCTTTCTGATGTCAGACCCTTTGCCCTCAATTCCGCAGGCCCCATGTCCACCTGAGGTTGGGAAGCCCCGAGAAAACCTAGCCGCCAGCCCCTAATCTGAAGATGGTCATGGACACACACTTTGATGCCAGCGGACTGTCTGCAAAGGACAAGCTGAGCTGTGCCACAGCTGCGTGGAAATTTATGTGGAAAGAGCAAGGCAGGAGGGCTCTTTGCTTCACCTGCAGACATTCCCCACAGGGCTGAGAGCCCTCAGGACGGGGAGACACACTCACCCAGCTCTGGAGGCCTCCAGGCAGTGGCCAGAGAGGGGCAGGATTCTGTCCAGGGAGTGCCCCAGAGCTGGGAGAAGACGGATTCCTTGCACCAGCCTGCGCTGTTCTCACACATTCACACGCCCGGGTGTCTGAAGGTCACTTGCAATCAGACCTTCACTGAGCAGGAGTTGCCTTTGTGTTATTTGGAGATCAGATAAGAAGTGACAAGTAGCAATAAGCTCTGGCTCACTGGGGAAATGGGCTGAGGCCCACAGGGCTGAGGGCTGCGGGGAGGGGCTACTTTCCATTCCCCTGGGAGGAGAGGAAGGTGTGGAATATAGGCTTCACCGGAGCGCTCCCTTGCGAAGGGAAGAAAGGCCAATGGCCGTGTGTCTCTGAAGGCACAGGTTCTGCAGAGGGAAAGTGTGTAGGATGAGGATTCCCTGCTTACAATCCTGGGCCGATATGGGCCAGGGGAATGAGAGCACATGGTACTTCCGTTCTACTGACATCCACCGAGCACTAAGTATATGTGAGGCTCCAGACAGGAGCTCCTTCGGTCTTCACGGCTACCGAAAATGAAGAATGGTGAATGAAGTGGTTATTATTATTGCCATTTGACAGATGAGGCACCTGAGGCTTAGGATACCACAAATCTAGGCCAGGATCACACAGCTAGTATGCGGTGGAGTTGAAGCTCAAGTTCACGTCTGATTCTAAAACCCAGTTTCTTATCAACCATATCCTAACTCAACTAAGAAAACTACATAATAAAAAATATATATACCCAGTTTCTGTTCATTTGTCTATCATCCTGCGGAGCCCAGACAGTTGACCGTTTCTTCCTGCCCTGGAGAGAGACTCAAAAACTGGTTTATTTCGGTGTTTCTCAAAGTGAGGTTCATGGCCCACCACCATCAGCAGCTGTGACTGGGATGTTAACCAAATGCAGTTTCCTGGTGGGAGTCCTTCCAAAATCTGCATATTAACATGTGCCCTAGGAGACTCTTATGCACATAACATTTGAGAGCCGTGCATCTTTTCAGAGCATGTAGTTGGTATCCAGCAGGACTTAAGCTCTGGCTTAGGGAAGCCAGGGAAATTATACAGTTTCCCAACAACTCCTGACTGCTCTCCTCCAAATGCAGCCTCTTTATTTGTTTGACGTGAATTCCTGGAGCATAATATTGGAAAAAATAAGTATAAACATACATTTCAAAGTCACTTCAGAAAGATTTGGAAATTATCCACCATTCAGTGTCATTTATCTCTTTATCTAGAGCATCCATAGATAATGGTGATATAGAAACAGCTGGATGAGCCAGATGTTGGCATTTGTTAACTGCAGCCATTTCCCTGTTAGAATACCAGATGTCTCTGTTTGGGGAAATTTTCTCTGGAAAATCCAGTGAACCACCCGGCATGGTTTCTCAAAGAGTGTTCTATGGACCACCAGCACCCAAACATTCTGGGGTGCTTGCTGAAAATACAAATTCTCAAGCTCTACTCCTGGACTACTGAATTAGATACTCTGAGCATTTGGGTTCTGGAATCTGTATTTTTAACAGAGTCCCTGGACGATTCACAGATACACACCCAATTTGGAGACAGACATTGTATATACATGACAGAGAAGACCTGAGCTTCACAATCAGATGGACCTTAATTCAGAACTCACATACACTGCTGTTCAGAATGCAAAATGGCCCAACCACCTGAAAAAGCAGTTGGACAGTTTCTTATAAAATTAAACTTATATTTAACTATATAACCCAGCAATTCCACTCCAGGGTATTTACCCAAGAGAAATGAAAATGTGTTCACACAAATGTTCAGAGCAGCTTTATTCACAGTAGCCCCAAATTTGGAAACAGCCCAAAGCCCATCACCTGGTAAATGAATGAACAAATACAGAACGTTCACACAACGGAATACTACTCAGCAATAAACACCAACAAATTAGGGATACAACCAAGGTTAGTCTCAAAAACAATATGCCAGGTGAAAAAAACCCAGACATGGAGGACTACATTCTATATAATTCCTTTTAAATATAATTCTAGAAAAAACAAAACTAATCTATAGTGATAGAAAGCGAATCACTGGATGTCTAGGCCAGGAACGGAGAAATTGGCTACACAGGGGGTAGGAGGGAAATTTTGGAGTTGATGAAAAGGTTCTACATCTTGAGTTTGAAGGTGTTACAAGGCGAGTGTATTTGTTAGAGCCCATCAAACTTGACATTCCTCAATATGAAAATGCACTCCAAAACCACAATGAGATATCCCCTCACACCTATCAGAGGGGCTAAGATCAACAATACAGGAAACAACAGGTGTTGGTGAGGATGTGCAGAAAGGGGAACCTTCATGCACTGTTGGTGGGAATGCAAACTGGTACAGCCACTCTGGAAACAGTATGGAGGTTTCTCAAAATTTAAAAATAGAATTATCCTATGATCCGGTAATTCCACTACTGGGTATTTAACCAAAGAATTTGAAAACACTAATTTGAAAAGATACATGCACCCCTGTGTTTACTGCAGCATTATTTACAATAGCCAAATTATGGAAGCAGCCCAAGTGCCCATTGATCGATGAATGGATGAAGATGTAGTATATATACAATGGAGTATTACTCAGCCATAAAGAATGGAATCTTGCCATTTGCAACAACATGGAGGGATCTAGAAAGTACTATGCTAAGTGAAATAAGTCAGTTGGAGAAAGAAAAATACCATACAATTTCATTCATATGTGGCATTTAAAAAACAAAATGAATAAAGGGGGGAAAAGAGACAAACCAACATACAGGCTCTTAACTATAGAAAACAAACTAATGGTTACCAGAGGGAAGTGGGTGGAGAGTGGGGGAAATAGGAGAGATTAAGGAGTGCACCTGTCACAATGAGCACTGGGTGATGTATGGAAGTGTTGAATCGCTATATTGTACACCCAAAACTAATAGTACACTGGATGTTAACTAACTGGATTAAAATACATCTTTAAAAAAAGAAGACATGTTCAACAATATGTCAAAAAAACCCAAAAACACACTAACATTTGCAAATACTTAAAATAATAAAATAATACTTCTTATGCTATAAATGAGCATAAATTTACCTTGTATATTGATGCTTAAAACAGTACCAATTTACTAGATTGCATGGAAAGCTTGCAAACAATCTAATCCTACTGAAATTAAAAAAAAAATCTCATTAAACTCTACCCTTCAAGTGGGTACATTTTATTATATGTAAATTATAACTCGATAAAATTGATTTTTACATATTTTTTAAAGTTCTAATAATTCCCATAATTTATTAGCTATGTGACCTTGACCAAATTACTTAACTTCCCTGTTTCCTTGTTCTCATGCCAATCCAAGGGAGTTTCTGGTTTTCCACTGGGCTCTCACCCCAAAACCATTCTTGCTTTAAAAACCTAGAAGCCCCATTGAATTACATGAAATCATCTTTTAAAATAAATAGGTAAGAGTTACAGTTCAAATGTTATATTCATTTTTAAATGTTCTTTTTTCAAAGAGTTTTCAAGGACCTGCTCCCTGTTAGTAATGTGATCCTGGCTGATGGCGGTTAGCAGCGACATCACATGGAGTCCGGGAGGACTTTAGATTGTTTGGCAAATAGTAGAGAGTGGCTGTCTTTGCTTGTGTGTGTGTGTGTGTGTGTGTGTGTGTGTGTGTGTGTGTGTGAGAGAGAGAGAGAGAGAGAGAGAGAGAGAGAGAGAGAGAGAGAAGGTTCCTCCCTTTAGCTGGAGGTGTTCTAGGGCTCACATGTTTGCAGATCGTGCACTACACCATAGAAGAACCAAGCCAGTCACCCTAAACCGTGCATGCAGGCAGAACTCGATGCAGGAAGGAGGAATCTGCTCACCTGTCAATGGGACCTACAGGTTGCAGAATCTTCCTTCACGTATTCACCACGTTCTCATTTCACACATATTTAGAATATTTGCCAGGCACAGAGGATAGGCACTGGGTGTTCAAAAATGAATTTTAAAAATATATACATTTTCTATATTCCAGGAGTCCAAAGTGTATTCGGATCGCAAATAAACAAGAAAAAAAAAAATGAAAGCAACATCTTGTCCTGCTGTGACATATAGGCAGAGGTCAAATGCGTGTTGCAGAGCAAGGCAGAACCAGCTCTTGCTTGGAAGGAGTAAGGAAGGCTCTGCGGAGGAGCTGACTCTGCCTAAGTCTGAAATGATGAGTGGGAGCGCCGCAGACAGGACAGGGGAACCGGGTCTTGCCGAACACAGGGCACAGCATGTGGAACAGCGCAGAGCCTGAGAAACCCTGGTAAGGTCAGCGAATGCACACAGTGGATGCTGGGAGTGCAGCCAGGAGGCGAAAGGCTCGAGTGAGGGTGGTGGACACGCACGCTGGGAGCAGCTCCGTTTCCTGCTTGCAGGGAAAACTGGCTTTGAGGGCCTCACACCTGCGCTCTTGGCCAAAGGTGGCCCTCGGCTGATTGGAGCAGCCTCCCCTGGAGATTCCTGGGCGTTTCTACTCCCCGCACCCGCAGAAGATGCCAGCCAACTGCCACTGACCTGCAGCTGCAGGGCCCATCCCCCTGGGCTCTGGGCACGACAACCTGCTGCTGGTACTGTTCCTGCTCTAGAGCGCCCCCTGGGATCAGACAGGGAATGCGCGGCTCCTGAAACTGTCCTCTCTGCAGTTCTTCATCTGTCCCGTCCTGCTTCCCTCACCTCCTTCTAGCCTCCTCTCCTGAAAGCTCACCCTCCATAAATCGCTTCAGTACTGCTTCAGGGGACCCAACCTAAGAATCCAAGCCAAGAAGGCTGAGCTTCAGTCTCTAGGCCTAAGACTCCTGCACTTGGGAAGTCTGATCCCTTAAATTTTGATGCCCCTTGCCTTCTGACCCAGGGCAGCCTTTTTTGACTGTGTTTGTGGTTTTCTTTCATTTTCCCCCCACTTTTGCCCCCTGAAGACTCAACCATGGAGAGAAAACAAGAATTTGCATGAAATGAGTCTCCTGCCTTTAGAACATGGCTTTCAGGTGGCTATTTTTCCGTGGACAGATCTACTTCTGGGCTGCAGGGGACTCTTGACCCCATCCCTCCCTCCTTCCCTCCTCTGCCTCCTCACCATTCAGCTCCTGGCCTTCCCCTGCTCATATCAGCTCAGAGCGCCCCCAACCCCATCACCCATTCCTCTGTCCCTCTGCCCACCAACAGTGTAGGACTTGTGACCATCTGGCCATCCACTGCTCTCCACTCAACTGTTTCTCACTGCCCTTTCTAAAGCAGATGTCTTGGTTGGGGGGTGCTCCTAGGGGGCTCAGTCAGTAAAGTCTCTGAACCTTGATTTTGGCTCAGGTCATGATCTCAGGGTCGTGAGACTGGGCTCCATGCTCAGCGGGGAGTCTGCTTGAGATTCTCTCTCCCCCTCTGCCCCTCGTCCAGCTCAACCACTCTTTCTAAATACATACATACATACATATATACATACATAAAATCTTTAAAAAATAATAAAGCAAGTGGCTGGCCACATCCCTGTCCTACACCAGAAACTTCTGCTGGCTCCCTATTGCCATCAGAATATAGTGATTTGATCTTTCAAGTTCCTTCTTAATCCCGCCATATTTATCTTTCCAGAGTCACTCCCACCATTTCCTAATACAAACTACTGAATCAAGGTAGAGCAGTGAGGGAAGCTGGGGCAGGTAGTAGCTGTGTCTCCTCCGGCTAGATACTGACACTCTCTGTAACTCAGTACAGTAACCTATGAAATATAAATGCACCTTCTATCACTAGTGGTTTCTAAGGATGAACAGAAGTACAAGTAAATGGGAGGTCAGTTTAATGTACTTGCTCAATCATATTCCAGTCAGCCAGTACTACTGGTTATTCAGCAAATACCGGCCAGCCCTCCCACACCCATGTTTTTCCCCAAGCTGTTTAAAAACGGGTTGAGGATTTTAATAGAAATTTTCCAAAAGAAAACATATGTATGGTCAACAAGGTACATGAAAAGATGCTCAACATCACTAATCGTCAGCAAAATGCAGATCAAAGACCACAGAGAGGTACCTTCTCGCACCTCTTACTGGCAGGATGGCTGGTATCAAAAAGATAGGAAATAACAAATGTTAGGGAGGATGTGGGGAAAAGGGAACCCTTGTGCACCGTTGGTGGGAATGCAAACTGGGGCAGCCACTGTGGAAAACATCATGGAGTTTCCACAAAAAATTAAAAATAGAGCTACCATATGATCCAGCAATTCCACTTTGGGGTACTTATCTGAAGGAAATGAAAACACGAATTTGAAAAGATATCTGCACCCTCATGTTCACTGCAGTGTTATTTATAAAAGCTAAGACTTAGGTCACCGGGGTGGCTCAGTCAGTTAAACGTCTGCCTTTAGGGGCGCCTGGGTGGCTCAGTTGGTTAAGCGACTGCTTTCGGCTCAGGTCATGATCCTGGAGACCCGGGATCGAGCCCAGCATCGGGCTTCCTGCTCGACGGGAGGCCTGCTTCTCCCTCTCTCAGTCCCTGTGCTTGTGTTCCCTCTCTGGCTTGTTTCTCTCTGTCAAATAAATAAGTAAGTAAGTAAGTAAATAAATAAATAATTAAATAATTAAATAAATTAATAAAATGTCTGCCTTTGGCTCAGGTCATGATCCTGAGGTCCTGGGATCGAGTCCCACATCAGGCTCCATGCTCAGCTGGGAGTCTGCTTCCCCCTCTGCCTCTGCCCCCCACCCCCAGCTCATGCTCTCTCTCTCTCTCTCAAATAAATAAAATCTTTAAAAGAAACAACCAAGACCTGGTACAACCAGTGTCCATTGATAAATGAATGTATTTTATATATATATATATATATATATATATATATAATTGTGTTATTGTATTATATGTATATTATATAATACATTCATTCATCAATGGACACTGGCAGGATGGCTATATATACATATACACATGTATATACAAATATATACATAATTATATATATGTAATGGTATATATATAATTCTATATATAATATAATGGGTATATATATATCACCTATATATATAACATATATATGTGATGAAATATTATTCAGCCCTAGAAAAGAAGAATCTTGCCATTTGTGACAATATGGATGGAACTTGAGGGCAGACAGAGAAAGTCAAATATCCTATTATTTCATTTATAGCTGAAATCTATAAATAAATAAATACATGAACTCAAAGATGCAGAAAACAATTAGCGGTTTCCAGGGGTGAGCATTGCAGGATGGGCAAGATGGGTGAAGGTGATCAATAGGTACAAACATCCAGTTACAAAATAAATAAGCCCTGTGGCTATAATGTATAACTCAGTTGTTAACTATAGTTAATACTTTATTATATATTTGAAAGTTACTCAGAGACAAGATCTTAAAATTTCTCAAAAAGAAAAGTACCTTTTTTCTGTTTTCTTTCTTTAAATACATGACTTCTTTTCTTGGCTTTTCACCCCCATCAAAGGCTTGTGGACCAAAACAATATAGAAAAGAGCTAGTGGATAGACTCTGAAATGCAACTAAGGAAAAATGCAACATTAAAATGTCACAATGAATCTTGGAACACTGGAAAAAAAATTTTAGTAACAATAAAAAATAAATAAATAAAAATAAAAAATAAAATAAAATGTCACTTGAACGGCAGCAGAGGTGGGGTGGGGCTGGTTGAAGGCAGAAGGGGGGCGAACAGCAGAGAGGAGCCAAAGTGGCCACAGTGAGGCTACGTCTCTTTCAGAGTGTGACAGCTAACCCCAGTCATTGGTCCTTTGGAGCTGTGAGCAAAGAGTGAAGGCTTCAGGCACAGAAACAATTCTCTGGGCAGGTGTTCTCACCATGCCCTCCCTTGGGAAAAGTGGCACAGGCAGAGATATGAGATGACCCAGCTCACTCCACCCACCCCTTAGCAAGTCCTCATCCCACTCCTCCCAGAGGGGCCGACCACCCTTTTTCCATCTCAGGAATGGAGACCCAGCAATCCCCATTTCACTCTTAGGATTCCCTGCAGCCTTTTTGTGTCTAACTGCACTTAAAGCCCCTTTCCTCTTACTTTCCCCTAAACGGGAATGTGAGGACGGATGTGAAATTAGCATCTTCTTCCTGAGATTGCTGCTAGACTCCTCAACAAGGTACCAAGGAATGACGTGAGACTGCGATGTCCGTTGACAAGCACACAAGCTACATCCAGTTTCTGCGGGCATGCCCTTCCTCGACAGATTGTGGAGTCACCCACTGGTGGTCTCATGGGGCTCTTCCACCAGCATCACGCCCGGTGGATGCAGAGGGCCTGCCCTCCCCCTCCTCACATGTGGACCCCAGCCGTAAACACTAACACTGACAGTGTATGCTATACGCCAGGCACAGATGAGGGGCTCCACGAGACAGATCTATAAAATCAATTCCTCCCTATCAGAACACTAGAAGATAGATGCTAGTATCAACCCCATCTTACAGAACGAGACCCTACAGCTCAGGGTCACACAGCTACAGGATGGCAGCGCTGGGGTTGAAGCTGGTAGTCAAGTTGTAGTGTGCTCAAACCCCACCCCATTATTTTTGGGGACCTTCCCGAGCCGGTCTCCTTACCTTCAGCCTCCCAGTTTCTCTTCAAAGCCAGCCTGTGCACCGTGGCTCTCTCCAGACATAGATTTCGACATGTTCCTCTCACGACGGCCTGGTTTTACCAGCCCCACCCTCCAGGCATGGGGATCAGGACCCTCCTCTCCCTTCTGTCCTCCAGCACCCTCACAGTCTGTCTGCCTCTGACACCTAGTTGACCTGCTTGCCACTTTGGAACCTCAGGCTTACTCCTGTGTTACCATATCCCTAAAGTTTGGATCAGAACTGCTCACAATGGCTAAGTAGGTATGACTAAGCCTATATGGCCCCTTCTCCTCATCGACCTTTCATCATCCATATCATAACACGACCATGACCTGTAAATATTTAAGGTAAGAATCCTGGATCCCTTGTGATTTTCTTCCCTGTTATTTTGCAAACTGACTGAGGGAAAGGACTCTTTATCTCTCCTTAGCAAGGTTATTAGACTTTCCCATGGTATAAATCCAGGGGAAAGAAATTCTGTCCACTAATTCCTAAAATTCCACCATTAGAGATTCATTTTTTGACCTGAATTTGTATTCTCTTACAATAAAAATGTTCTTAGCAAAAGTTACCAAAAGAGCACCTCAAGCTAGTTGTTCTTAGAACAGGTAAGTTGAAAAGATCCTAATCCTCTGCCAGCATATGAAGGAAGGAAGGAAAATAAGAACAAAAGAATATAAGACCACCAAATGTAAAGATTAAGACACAAGAAAAGATACTATCAAGTGAGGAAAAGGCACAGAAACGGGGCATCAGTGATGCCCAAGAACAATTTATCTGCCTAATAATTTTGTTGCCCCATAGCACACCAACGTGCCCCTGTCCCTGCCACTCACATATTGAGCACAACATTTTGGCAAAGAGTATCTGAGGCATGGGTTCATGTTATTTTTCCTTCTGACTTTTACTCCCCACCGCCTAGCAGCTGGTGCAGCAGGCCGAGAGCCATAGAACCAGGATTTGCAACGGGGATTGTTCGCCACTGGGTTGCAGTCTAACTGCTTACGTGCCCACCACCTGGCTTTCTCCAGTATGCCTTGGACTTCCATCCACCACCGACATGTCCAGGACTGGATTCTCTGAGTCGAAGGCTTTTGTTGCAAACCAGAGTTTAGGACATGAAGCCTGGCCTCTAAGGTCCTTCAGCTAATTCATGTTTAGATGCTTTCATTTCCAGGAACAAAGACTCTCCTACCCCCACCTCTCTGTCCCTTCAAAGGGCACCACTATGTAAGAGCAGAAGCAAGCACATCGTGATATCATTTCTGATATCCATAGGTTTCAGCAATCAGTAACTGGGTTTTGTTCCAGGAAAAAGCAATATTCTTTGACAAATAAGCCATTTGTTGAGCAGTTTAAATGACATTGCAAAGAGTGACACTACAAACCGAAGAGCCTGTTTTCTCTGCTCCTATTCACTGCAAAACAGCTAATGCCCCAGATAAAGCGTGTAGATCACATGTGACTTATAACGTGAATACAGCACTGTACAAAGAGCCACACGGCAAGGCTGCCCTGATCAGTCACTCTGCTTATGTGAGAACCAGCCAAGTTGAGTCTTTTCCTTTGAAATCTTGGAATAAGAAAATACCATCAGCCCCGATCCTTGAGGGTTTTCTTCAATGGCTTCCCTTCCTTAAACCTTGCCCTTCTTGTCACTAATGTGGCAGAGCCTGGTCTCTCTGAGCCCTGGGACTATTGTAACCTGCTTTAATGCAGGGCGTTTCCAGGAGGCAGATGTTTTCACTAGCAGGGGAAAGAAAGGTCTGTTTCTTATTGACGGAACCCTAGCATGTGTAATAGAACTTCAAAGATGTGAGGCCAGATTGGGCAGGCTACATCAAAAGCTTCAGCCTGGCGCTGGGTAAAGCCTGTATTCTGACATACAAGTTCTTATCTGTTCTGCTCCAGACTTGGGAGAAGGAGGCTGCGTCTCACCCAATCACATTGTTTGTCCTCACAGCTGCCAACCTGGAAAAATATCAGGGCACAAAGGGACCATTAAAAAAAAGAAAGAGACACACACAGAGAGAGACATGTTTTGTTAGTTCCTAAGCAACACAATATTGCCAAGATGGGGGCTCTTAGGAAAATGAGAAGATGTTTGCTACACTTCCCTATTGAGGCCACTCGTTAATCTTCATTTTTATCTTTTTATAGAGATATTAACAGAATGAACTTGGACGGAGTCTGTGTCTGCCCCCCTCTGCCACCACCTACACCCCTGCCACAGTGTCCCTGTCCCTTTGATAAACACTCACTTTCTAATGAGGCCAAATCAAAGGTTTAATTATATCTAAACTCAAACAATGAAGCTGTTTCCTGATTTAAAATTTTAAAAAATGAAATTCATTTCTTTTTAAAAGGTTTAAAGGAATTATATTCACTTCTTCAAATTACCTGTTTTTCCCATTATTAAAAAAAAAAATCAACAACTTTAAAATGTGTTTCATTTCAACGTAACTGGAACATAATAATATTTCCCCAGTCTGGGAACCAGAGAAAATCAGGAAGGCCATCTTTCTATCAAAATGTGTATGTGCCTGCCTCATGTGGGTTTGTTTCAAAGCACCCAGTTATTTCCTCTGAGAATGTCTGTGTGTGTCAGTCCTGGGGAAGGGAGGAAGCACCGCGCAGGAGGAAATTAGTTTTAAACCTGGAGTTTTCCTCTTACACTGAGAACACATTTATTTAATCAGTGGATCCTTCTGAGGCTCTGGCGCGTGGGACCTGTGAGGGACGGAGCTGGCTCCAGCCTGCCTTCCACAGAGCTTGGCCACTGGGACCTCTCTGAGGCAGACAAATCTGCCTGCCTGTCTCTCTGCCTTGTAACTCACTGCCACTTGGAACTCCTCAGCCCAGCCCAGTCTTGACTTCCCGCTGCCTCTCAGCTCTGTGCCTCCCTGTCCCCCCTGGCTGGCTGCATCCATATTTATTGAAACCTAAACAAGAGAACACAGAAATAGGCTGGGGCCATGATTCTCAACCTTGGGTAAGACTCAAAAGCCCAGACCCACCCCACCCCCCCATCCCCCACACTAGTTTAAGAAGAGACAGGTCTACATGCACAAGGAGCTTCAGCCTCATCTGGATGTGGGTAGCAAATGCAGACTCTCAGGCCCTGCCCCAGCTTGCATTCAGCCAGCCCCCCGGAGGACCTGTGAGCACATAAGCACTCAGAAACACCACCCCGGAAGTCTTCAGTATTCACATGCCCATGCTCCAACCTGAGGTTTTCAGGATGATCTAGGGCGACATCGAGGATTCTGTGTCTCAAATGTGCACCAGGTGGATCTCCTCTGTCCTAAGTTTAAGAAGCAGCAGTGAGACCCTCAAAACCATAGGACACACACAAGTAGCCAATGACTATGAGACAATGAGCTGAAGGGACACAGAGATTCCTAACATTCAGGGAACTATACAGATTCCATTCAAAGAACCCAGGGACAGCCATGTCTGAGGGCCCTGATTTCCTTCTGTCTTTCCCTGTCCCTGACATGTCTTTGTCCCAGAAGACACCCCCGACCCCCTGCCCTCTTCCTGGCTTCCAAGGTCCAGCCACCTTCAAGGCATTTTGGAAAGGCTGCTTTCTGCTGCCACTTTCTACCTCCTGTTGCAATCCGAGTTCTCATGACCACTTTCCTTCCCTGTCTCCGTGTTCCCTTCAGTGGCCTGCCCTATTTCTTACACTGAGAAGATACCCACTAGAAATTGACTAGGTCTACTTGAAACTATGCTTGTGTGTTCCTTTAATAATCTTTAAAACGTCCTCCATTTTACAGATTGAGGCTAGGAAAAAAAGGAGGGGAAGTATTTCTACTGAATATTGGTTTATAAAGATCACATCTTTACAGGCAAAAGTGAGCAGAATATTGAGGCAATTCATCTATTCAGTGAAGCAATTATTAGACCCAAAACCTATAATTGGAAGAAACATAAGCATTTAAAGACTTCTTTAGCATATTCCACTGTCAAGGCTGATAGTATTAATTATCAGAGTGTGACATTATTTTAACTTTGGTTTTTGACATAAGTTATTTTATAGTATTTTTCACTCATGGTGCTTTAATAAAAGAAACCGAATTTGCTCCACCCATTCTCATTAAATGGGTTTCACAGTGACAAGGAAGGGGGTACCATCAGGGTTGAAGGTTGTTGGGCCCTCTGAAGCAGCATAGGGGTAGGGCTAGATCACCCAGATTCATTACATAATTTCTCAGCCCTCCACATCCTTTGACCTGGGTCAATAGATTCTTAATTCACTTGATATAAAGTGGACAACTGCCCTGAATGACTCATAGGCCAGATGATATTGACCCAATGACCCAGAGGCTCTATTTCAATTACAGAGGCAAATGACATTTCCTTACCAGCAAAAAATGAATTCTCCTCTTAAGGAGAATCCAGTAGCAAATGGTCTCCTATCCTGACCAGAGAATGCTACAATCTCCGTGACTCTCATGCAAAATTGGATTCTTCTTTGGGGGCAATGAGAAAACTGGGGTGTCTCTTTCAGCTGGGACCCAGGTCAGTTATCAGGGCAGTAGACCCTCACAGCCCTGGGCCCAGTGTCTGATCTATGTTGCCTCCTCTCCTTCACCCTATCGGCTCCTGGACAAAACCACACAGGTCAGCCCTTAAGCTTCTGCTTCCACGTCCAGCTATTCTCTAAGAGACCCACTTCTCTCGTACTTATGTGTATCCACCAAACAGAGCAATGACTTCCATTAACTTGCTTTGGAAAGAGATTTGACTAAAGTCTTTAGTGTCCTTGAGGCTGTATGTTTTGTATTTCTTTGTAGCCTTGCCCAACATTTAGATAATGTCCCAAACTCACCTTGGGTTCTCAGTACCCATTGTTGAATGATTGAAGGAGGGAACAGCTACTGAATGCTATTTAGGCAGTATTTCCACACTTCTGCCCTGACCACAAATGATCTATTTAATTGATTTTAGTGACTCCGCAGTAGCTGTTATATTACCTCAGGGCAAAATTACTCATTTCTTGCTTCTAAGACCTAGTAATTTATCTGCTGAACATGTAATAATCTATTATATCAAATATCCACTCCTATTTTTTTAAATAGCTTACTGCAGAGCAGAACAGCCCTGGATACAGAAAATAAGTGCAGGTGACTTATGAGTTTGCACAGAAGAGCCTTCTGTTCTCGACACAGCTGTTTCGGAAAAACACAGCAAAGAGTGTAGAAGGAAGCAGGATGGGTAAATATTAGAAGAGGCCTTTAAAAGCAGCCCTGATCACTGGATCCTTAGGATGTGTTTGTTAGGGAAAGATGCCCTAATAATGGTTAATATTGATACAGCATTTTACAACACAGCAGACAGGCAATAGGAAGGCTGTTTTTCTGAAGATAATCAAGTGGGGGCATGATAGACCACGCTCATGACCTCAGACCAGGCAGTAAGGCACTCAGCAGCAAAGAGCAAAGACCAGGCATCAGAGGGTGGGACTGCCTACCGGACAGTCTATAAACAACACAGGCCAGGGGGAAAAATCTTTATCTCCAAACCCGGCATCCCTGACCAGCCCATGGAACCCAACAGTGAATAGCAGCACACTGGGGAGGGCAAAAGGAAGAGGTGGATGGGTCCAAGCAGAGAGCACTCCATGTTCTCCTGCCCACTTCCCTGGATTCCCCTAGGCCTGACGGAGCAGTGTTCACTGTCTGCTTCTTCCTAACAACAGGGATTATTTGTGAAACCATGACAATTTGCAGAGCCCGCCTCTTTTTGGTCTCTCCTCCTTGACTCACAATCAGTGCTGGCATAATGAGTACTCCTCCTCATCCCCTCACTAAGGTCAACTTGAAGGCCTGGCTTTGAAACCAGACATCACTTTTTGCAAACACAGTATTCGGCAAGGGACTCAATCATTCAAAGTTTCATCAGTTTCCTTCTCCCCAAAATAAGCATCATCTTGTCTGCCTCTTAGAGTTCCAGTCATGACTAAATTATATACTATAGACTAGGAATCTAACCAAATGCGTGGGCCAGAAAACCATGCTCTGTAAATTTTAGTTCTTTCTCCTATTGCTCCTACTTTTTGTCCCTCCTAAGCTGCTCCATCTTTTGCTGGGGTATAACTAGAAACATCTGGTAAATACCTGGAGAGGTTTTGCTTCATTCCATATGTCCTTGAAATGACTCTTCTGTCTTCTATGCGCCTCTTCTCACATTTAAACCCCCTTCCTTTCATCTCTGGGGAAATCTGGAAACCAGAAGAAGTTCTGGTCTCTCATGGCAAAGAACTAGGACTGATCTGGTTAACAAATTCCCTGGAATGGTCTGCAGAGTGATTAACATTTTGGTTCTCCCAGGACTCACCCAGTTTTGGAACTGAAAGTCCCACATCCTAGGAAATACCCCATCCCAGGTAAACCAGGGCATCTGGTCAACCTCACTGTCTGCAAGGCAGTTTCAGAGACAGAGAGCTCATCACTTATCAGATTTGCAAATAAGAGCAAGTGAGGCAAAGAAAACGCAGTCAAAAATCTAGATGAGACACAGAAGTCCCATGTTCCTGTGGCTGAGTCTTCTTGTAGTTGCTTGAGGGTGACCCCATAAAGGAACTCAAAAGTTGCTCTTCTAGACAACATATGGGCTGGACATGACAGGTAATGAGAGTTCCAAAAGCCACCTACTTCTCACAGTACAAAGAATACTCTCTTCAGGCCTTGCTGCTGAATAAGAAGATAGTAAATGCATACCCAGGAGGGAGACTGTTACAGTACTAATTGAGTAACACTGGGAAAAGCAACATTTCCAAGACAGGAGGTAAGTTTCTCTACCCTTGCAACACAAAAGAACAAAAGCCTACATATCAGAATTGTTTAGACATTGGGAGAATCCCAACTTTTCCACACTGACCAGCTTGTAAGGCCTGGAGAAACTGCTTAATTCCCCTATGTCTGAATTTCCTGGACTAATAATACATATAGGGTTGTTGTGAAGAATTAAAAAAATAATCCATGTGAAATGCCTAACACAGCTTTCATTTCCGGTATTATGGAAGATCAAATTACTTGAAGACCCTCCTAATATGAAACACCTAGAAAATGCTGAATAGATTACAGTGAACATCCTTTTAAAAGCAGTAACTGGGTTTATAAGAAAATGAGGAAAATTTCCAGAGACCCAAAATAAAAGAACTAAACTCCAGAGTGGAAAGCCTGAGCAGATGCCCCAACTGCCTGTGGAGAGTAACCAGATTTGGTGATGCAAGGGCCTAGGTATGAATGTTCACCCATGCTCAGGAGATCAAGTCTCGAGTCCACATGAAGAAGGAAGTGGAATTCAAACACCCGTCTATCCTTTTCCCCCACAGAAAACCAGAAACCTTGAAGTGCTCTGTTAGTTGTAGGAAGGAGTAAACAAAATCAATACTCAGATTCAGGAAGATGATCAAGAACCTTAATTATCTTGGGACACCTGGGTGGCTCAGTTGGTTAAGCGACTGCCTTCGGCTCAGGTCATGATCCCGGAGACCCGGGATCGAGTCCCATATTGGGTTCCCTGCTCGGCGGGTAGCCTGCTTCTCCCTCTCTCACTCCCCCTGCTTGTGTTCCCTCTCTGGCTGTGTTTCTCTCTGTCAAATAAATAAAATCTTTAAAAAACAACAACAAAAAAGAAGCTTAGTTATCTTAAATTAGGCTCTGGATAAAGAAAAGAAATAGCCTTCTCTGATAACTCATAAGTACAGGCTTGTCTTCATGTGGATTTTGAGTTTGACTTTGTTCTAGATGCGTGATGTGAATGACTAATATAAGAAGTGACTAGGACCTATGATGCTGGTATGCCTTGTACAAACAAAAAAATTTCTCTGGAAGGACAGACTTCAAGCTGGAAGAGTTCATCAGATAAATGTCCATTACCATAATCACAATCCAGATTTATGAAGGAGGCAGTCCACAGTGAATGGGAGCCAACTGATAGAGCCAAGAGCAGATTTTGACCCATGATAACACCTACTTAAACTATCAGAATTAAGCTAAAAACTAAGTATGTTTTAAAAGGTTAGCCATATAAAAGAATCTTCAAAAACTATAAAATGCTGATTATATTGGGAAAAACTAAATAGAATTTCTAGAAATGGAAAACATAGTCATAGTTTAATCAGTAGAATAAATGCAGCCAAAGAGAGAATGAAACTGAAAAATGAACTTGAGAATGACATACATGAAGGTGCAAGGTGAGGGCACCTAAATGCAGCAGATAGAGACAAAAATACATGAAAGAGAAGCTAAGACCTGATGGTGATAGGACAAGAAGTTTAAACACAAATCCAATGGAAATTCCAGAAAAAGAGAAAAAATATTCATTTAAATACAGGCTGAGAACTTTCAAGAAATGAAAAAAGATGTAAGCTCATTAGCCCTGAGTGCAGCAAAAATTAATTCATATTTAAACACACTGTAGTGAAAGGGCAGACGTTAAAAGAAAAGATGTTGAACAAAACCCTAGACAAAACATGTTACTCTAAAAATAATTATTAGATGGACAGCAGCCCCTTTCCCCCAACGTTTTATAATAAGGCATAAAGCAAGTTGACAGCACTTTACAAAAAGCACTTACAGTCTCACGACTTAGATTCTATCATTAATATCATACTCAATTTTACTGTATTTGCTTTATCACATATCTATCCTCTATCCATGCCTGTCTTCATGCATCAATCCCTCAGTAGTTTTTTTGTTGTTATTTTATTTGGGGATGTTTTTCATATGTGTGCATTTCAAAGAAAATTATGGATATTACTAGACTTCCCCCTAAGTGCTTCAGCGAGTATATTATTAAATAGAGCACAGTAGTTGTTTGTAGGTGCCTCTCTTTTGATGTCAAATATACATAATGAAATGTACAAATCATAAATGTAAGTTGCTGTGTGACCCAAACCTCTATCAAATATAAAACCACCAACCGCCCAAATTTTCTTCCTTTTCCCTTCCAGTTCATCCCCATTTCCATTCCCTCAAAGTCAACCACTATACTAATCTTTTTCTGCCATGGTTTAGTTGTACAGTCTGGTATTGCATGTAAATGAAATCTACATTTTAGTATAAGGCTTCATTCACTTAGCATACTGATTTTCATATTCATCCATGGTGCTGCACATATCAGTAATTTATTCCTTTTTATGACTGAGTAGTTTTCCACTGTATGAATATAACAGTTTGTTTATCTATTTCCCTACTGATGGATACCTGGGGTCTTTCCATTTTGGAGATTATGATAAAAGCTCTGATGAACATTCTTGAAAAAGTCTTTTTGTGAACATTATATCTTGGGTAAATACCTTAGAGTGGAATAGCTGGGGTCACAGAGTAGAGGTATATTTATAAAACACCACCAGACCTGTCTGGTTGTATAATTTCACATTCCCAACAACATATGAGGGTTCCAGTTATACATCTTTGTCAACATTTACTGTTGTCAATCTTTTTAATTTCAGCCATTCCTAATGGGTGTGTAGTGGCATCTCATTGTCATTTTAGTCTGCATTTTGGGGATGACTAACAACATTGAACAGTTTTTCATAGACTTATTGGCCAGTTAATATTCTTCTTTCATGAGGCGTCTATTCAAATCTTTTGCCAATAACAGTTTTGCACAGCAACAAAATAAAAAAGAAGTCAATAAAATAGTATTTTATCAGTCAGGGTCCAGTCAGGAGACTGAAACTACAGCACCAGTTTAAACAGGGAAAATTCAACATAATGAATTATTAACTGGTCAAAGGTGGTTAATAACTAAAATGGGCAAAACAAACTCTAAGGTGTGAGAGATAGAAACTATACACACATGCAAAACTGCTACCCTTAGGAAAGAGAGGAGAGCAAATAAGAAAATAACTTAAAATCTCAGAGGAAAGACCCTGCAAAGCTGAAATTCAGATCTCTGAGAAGAGGGCATGGTTGCCATAGGAACATGATGCCCACTGATGTGGTAACAAAGAAATTGGTCATTGATAAGACAAGAGATCTAAGACCCACCTTCCAGTTCCAGAAGAAACTAACTGGAGCGTGCCACAGATAAACAAAGATCCTTACATTTTGATTTGCTCACTGTTAAACCAAAAAACAGAACAATAGAAAGAAAAAAAAGTTTCCTTTTTCCTTCTTCCTCTTCCAGCCTTGAAGTGTCCCTCTGGTGCCCTCTCTTGGCAGAGCCTAACATGAAGCCTCTGGCTAGAGAGAAATGTAATCTAGAGAGTTCAATTCTGATTATCACAAAGTATGGCAAAGAAGGGTAGATTTGGAGCTGAGAGGCAATAAATTAATAAGAAGTACAAATATCTTCCAAGTGCTGAGAAAAAAAATACCTGTGAACCTAGACTTCTATACCCAGTTAACCTATCATTCAAGAGTGAAGGCACAGCAATGACTAAAATGTTTTTTTTCCTTACACTTTATACAATATATACAAGAGAAAATATGTAACATGTAGGTAAAAACTAAGGCTTTTTCAAGCAATCAAAAACTGAGAATGTATAACTAATAAACTCTTAATGCAAGAACTACTAAAGTGCTTCCCCTCAAGGAGAAAATTGAATCCAGAGGAAAATTAAAATGCAAAGAAAAAATGGTGAGCAAAACAACTGGTAAACTTCTGGGTAAATATAAATAAGAAAGGACAGTATAAATCAATAGTGATTTAAAACTGACTAATTTATGATATAAAAGCAAAGGGTAATTAAAATGTTAGACAACAATATGGGAGGCAGGAAGAAATAATCAGTCAAAATGTTTTAGGCTCCTTGTATTTCTGGAAAGAAGATAGAGCTCAAGGCCTTGCCACTTAACAACACAGAAAGCAATGACTGTGCTCCCTAGAAGCATACGACACAATCCTGGATGACATATTCTAAGTCAAATGTATGCGCTATTATGTCAGAGTTGTCTTTAAGAATAAAAATATAATGAACAACATTAAAATCAGTAGAATAGAGAATAGAACTTTGTTGACTCAAAATAAAACAGAAATAGAGAGAAAAAAGAAAAATTTAAATCAAAACAAGTGAAAACACAAAATCTTTGTGAGAAATAAATTTAAATGTATCTGTGATTCCAATAAATATGAATGAAATAAACTTCTCCAGTAAAAGACAGAGTTTTTTTATTGTCTTTTTTTAAAGGCAGCTATTTGTACTATATAAAAGACATAGCTAAAATTTAAAAATGCATAAATATTATAAATGAAAGGATGGAAAAAACATATCAAATAAATACTATCTAATAGAAATCTGGTGTCATATTAATTCCATTGGAAATGGATTTCAAGAATTATTAGAGATAGTGAGAGGTACTTTATAATTATAAAAAGAACAATTCATCAGAAAAAATGAGATAATTGCAAACTTCTATTGACATGATCTTTGAAATCTACAAAACAAAAATTAATAGACTCACAAGAAGAAATTGACAAATCCATCCTCACAATGAGATGATAATGCACTTCTTTAAAATTAGTAAATCAAGCAGATAGAAAAGTCAATAATGACACAGAAGATTCATAATTGACAAACTTTACCCAAACTCATATAAAGAACTTTTCAGGCAATTTTAGGGAATATATTCTTTTCAATCACACAGGAAGCACTAACAAAACTTGTCATATGATAGGCTGCTAATCAAATTTCAATAAATACCAAATAACTGGTATCATAGAGACCAAATGCTCAGACCATTATACAAGTAAGTTACAAGTTAATTACAAAAAAAAAAAAAACTGTGAAGATGTTGAAAGCATACTTCTAAAGTAAAGTGGGCAATACCTCCCCTTTTATAAATAAAATCAGTGGTCCCAGAACAAAGAACAGACCTGACTTCCAAGAATATTGAATATGCAATGTTCACTCCCCTAGGCCTGCCCCTCCAACAATCAACTTTCAGGAATTTAAAAATTTTCTCACCTGAAAAGTTTAGCTTATCATATTCTTCCTAGGACAGACACATTTCCCTCTCACTCTTCCAAAGATCAAAATAACTGTCTTGAAGCTGAAAGGGGCTGTCTGTTCTTCAAAATGCTTAAGGGGGTGATCACTGGGATTGGAGTGTGTAACAGATGGGTAAAGAGGACCCTAAGAGCAAAAATGCTTCAGTGCTTATCCAGAGTGGTCCCCAAGGAAGGACAGTGCTGTTCTATCTGCCTGGCTGCTACTGAAGTTGTAGCCCCTAGGGCAGGGGTTGCAGTGTGGCAGGGCAAGAGTCTAGAAAAAACAGGTAAGTGGGCACTTCATGCAGCAACACAGACATAAGGTGACAATGGCAAGGGAGCCCAGGTTTCTGGATCTCTAATCTGCATATACCCAGGATCCTGATGCTCTGAGCACCTGATATCATGTGAGCATCCCTAAAGTCAGTTATTCAACCTTAAGTGAAATACAATGACAACCTAGTTTATCAGTCGGCCTCTGGTGAGTTTGATAAATATAACAGTAGTCTTCGAAAGCCTACATTCTTAGCAGGGGCAATATTGTCCTCAAGGGGCAAAATTGGGAGTGAATAAAAATACTTAAATGTTAATGACTTATGGCTTTCCAAAGGGCCACACAACATAAACAGATATACAGTATATCTGTGGTATAAGATTTCATGGGGGTGAGGGAACAATTAGGGGGAAAAAAATCTTAAAAGGCTCCAAAAGGGGGCAACAATTTTAAAAATAGAAAAGAAAGTTTGAGAAATACTCAGGAGGACAGAGGATAATACCCATTAGTAGGCAGATACAAAGGAGTCTGTCAATCAGATTCTGCCCTTAGGTAGTTCTCCACTTAATCAATGGATAGACTAATTAACTAACTTCTCCTTCATTAACAGCTTTTAAACTTTAGGCAAAGGCATCAATCATACTGATAAAGGGCCACACAGCTCAATTCTCAATTTTCCAATCAACCTGTCAACAAATAGTTGTGGTAGTGTCTATATCTGTGCTGTACAATATTTTGGCCACTTGCCACTCCTGAGCATGTGAAATGTGGCTGGTCTATGAAAATGTGCCGTGAGTAGAAAATGTTGACAGACATTCCTTCATGGATCTCTCTTGCTGCCACATGTTTTGCTTGGAAGGAATCTTAGCCCTTTTGGGCTAATATAACAAAAATGTCATAGACTGGGTGGCTTAAACAACAGAAATTTATTTCTGTCACTTCTGAAGGCTGGAAGTCTGAGAGCAAGGTGTCAGGCCAATTTGAGAGTCTGCTGAGGGCCTGCCTCCCGGTTTGTAGACTGCCACCTTCTTGCTGTATCCCCATAGGGTTAGAAGGGGTGAGGGAGCTCTCTGGGATCTCTTCCATAAGAACACTAATCCCACACGAGGCTTCACCCTCATGACCTAATCACCCCCAAATACCGTCACACCGAGGACTTGATTTCAACATATGAATTTGGAGGGACACAATCACTACAGCAGTGTGCCAAGAATGGAAGAGTCCTATTGCTTTTTACCTAGAGTATGTGTCAGAATTGTGTTCACAGCAAGCATCCTTGAGGAATGAGACAACATCTGCCTTTGGGACAAAGAGCAGGCTTGCCTTCTGCTTTCTATAAAAAGGTGAGTTCCCCAGGCTCAGGGTCCTTCAGCTATAACATGAGCCCATCACATATGTAACAATCCCCTGGGCCCTCTCCCCCAGGAGACTTTGGAGGGGTATTAGTTTTCTGTTGCAGAGTAACAAATTATCACAAACTTGGCAGTTTAAAATACTACCCATTTATTAGCTCATAGTTTTGCAGGTCATGAGCCATACAAGAGTTCTCTGCTCGGAGTCCCAAAGGCTCAATTAAATTATCACCAGGCTGGCGCACCTGGGTGGCTCAGTCAGTTAAGCACCTGCCTTTGGCTCAGGACATATCCCAGGGTCCAGGGTCAAGCCCTGCATTGGGTTCCCTGCTCAGCAGGGAGTCTACTTCTCCCTTTGTCCCTCCCCCTACTCATGCTTGCACTCTTTCTGCCTTTCAAATAAATAAATCCTTAAGTAAAAACCAAAAAAATAAAGTATCACCAGGCCAAATTCTCATCTGGAGACTGAGGTAAAAACCACTTCCATGCTCATTCAGGTTGCTGGCAGAATTTAATTCCTTTTGATTGTATAACTGAGAGCCCCCATTTTCCTTGCTGGTTGTCAGCAGGGGCCACTGTCAGCTCATAGAGGCCGCCTTCATTCCTCTCCTTTGCGACCTTCGTGTCAAAGTCAACGATGGAGAATTTCTTACTGTCAAATCAAATCCCTCCCATGTTTTTAATCTCTCTGGCTTCTCTGTCTCTGAACCCTAGAGCCAGATTTTAAAAGGTCTTGCAACTAGGTCAGACCCACCTGCTTAATTGTCCTACTTCAAGGTTCATTGATTTGAGATTTTAATTATGTCTGCAAAATCCTTTCACTGAGATTGAATAACTAGGAGAAGGTGTGAGTATATAAGGGACTGGGGAATCCCTGGAGCCACCTTAGACTTCTACCTATTTCAGGGACCAGGGGAACTGAGGCAAATGTGCTGGTGCTCATGCTGTTTGCTGGCCCAAGGATCTCACCTCTTCCACCCGCATCTGTGAAATTGTGTAAGTAGCTTATAAGAAAGGTAAAGTCAAATCCCAGACCTGCTATAAAATACACACTGACTTTCAAAGACTTAGTCTGTAAAACATCTCATTCATCATTTTTAAGTTGATTACATGTTGAAATGTTAAAATTTTTGATATATATGATTAAGCAAGGTATATTATTAAAATTAACTTTACCTCTTAATTTTTAACATTTAATGTGGTTACTGGAAATTAAGCTACATATGGAAGAGGCTTGCATTTGCATTTCTATCAGACAGTGCTGGCGCCTGGCTACTACCAAAGTCCTAGGCCCTTGGGCAGGGGTGGCAGTCTGGCAACACAAGAGCCAATCTATAGATGTTTTGTTTGCTCAGCATACTGTTCAGATATTTTTATAGTTTAGAAGCCTTTAAAGACAGGCATGTATCTCCAGGTATGCCCCAAGCCTCACCACTCTCTATCGTGGTTCACCTGACTTATTTACATATTTATTTTACCTAACTGGCTTCTGTAAGTTTTCAAATTTTGTGACTCTTACACTCATGCTTCTGCCAGGCATATTCAAAGATACTGATACAGGAGAAATACCAAAGAATAGCATTCAGCCAAGTGTTAATCTGCATAGCCCAAGATAGCTCTAAGACTTTCAAAAGGAAACAGTCTTCATGTCTGGTGACAGTGAGTCAGTAGACCCGGGTCTAGACCAAGCTCTGTCACTGATTTCATTGGGAGACCTTGAGCACATCATTTCCCCTCTATGGGCTTCTGTTCCTTCCATGGAAGGAGTGAAGGCCTCAACGTTCCTTTTGAAGACCTAAATATGATGGTGTCGCTGGCTAAAGCAGTCAGAGAGAGCTACATGGAAAAGTAGAACTTGAAGATACTTGCTTCTCTGTCCTTTGTACATTATTTCCTTATTGTAACTGGTCTCAAAGGCAGGGGGAAGGGGTCAAGAAGATTCCAAGTCCTTAAAGAGCTCTTATGGATAGTTTGTCAAAGAAGGAAAGCAAAACATCATGCTACAGTGCTGCTTTGTGTTCTCCATGGATATAGATCATTCCAATTTTGGCCCTGTACCTCAACTGGTAGATAATCAAGAGCTGGCAGCATCTTGATACCTGCATCTGCTCCCCCCTCCCTTCCACTTCTGACAATGGCATTTCATGAAATCCAGAAACAGATGCTCCGTGTTGGGGCTGTGCAGAGACGAGCAGGGGTTTGCGGCTGGCAAGGTCCCACTCTCTCTACCCATGACATCTTTTTCATAACCTGAATTTCTTTAATTAAAAAACATCTGCCAACTCCTGTTATCTGCAAAGATGTGCCATAGCAACTCTCTTTGCAAGCCCTTTGTAGCCGATGCAAACAGGTGGAAGAAAAGCCTCCATGGAGCCTCCCAAGTGTAAAGAGAGAAAGGGACAGGAAGGAAGTTCCTCAAATTGTGTGTGTGTGTGTGTGTGTGTGTGTGTGTGTGTGTGTGTGAGAGAGAGAGAGAGAGAGAGAGAGAGAGAGAGAGCGCACACAAACATGCTCACAGGCAGACCTCTCTTATAATTCATCCTTCTTCAAACTTTTTCTTCTCTACCAGAGAAGGCTAGAGCACTTCGGGAACATGGGCGGCACCCTGGTCCTATACACACCACCACATGAGCACTGGTACCTTGTGATACACCAAACACAGAAGAATTCGCAGAGCTTTGCTTACTTGTTAGAACACATGTTATGTTTTGTCCAGAATGAGTCTGATTCATCAGTGGGAAAGAGAGCCAGATCTCAGCTGCCTTCATCCTCTGCCCCATGAACCAAGCTACTTCCAAAGGAAAATCCTTAACAATAATCTTGAGGAGGTGAGGACACATCTGTAAGCCCAAGGAAGGAATATAAATGGAGGCCACACAGGACATGTACCAAGCCAAAGAGCTGCTAAAGAAAATATTTTCTATCTTCATACCTTACAAATACAGCTCTGGATCACCCCGGAAGGCCAATTTCACATTTAGAACTCTCAAACTCAGACTTGCGCATGGGCCGGGAGATGGAAAGCCAGTCCCAGGATTCTTCCCTGCTGCCTTTTCTCTTTCCATATGTGGCTCTACCTTGTGCAGCACAAGCCTCCCATGTATGCAGACACTCCAGTCCATATACCCAAACCCCAAGTATGCCTTCTCCAAACCACTACTCCCACAAACCTGCAGGTCCAGGGTGTGTATGAGAGTATTTGGTTCTGTGCCCCAGGGGACTGGCCCAGGAAAGAGACTATGCAGGCCCTGGAAGCCCAAGGGATTCCAATTTCTGCAACTAGAGCATGATTTAGAAAGTGAAGGTGAAGAGGCATGACCTCAGGTGGACACACATCCTTAGTCCCATGGGTTCTTCACCTCCCATTGAGAGAAGAGTCATAAAGAGGCAGAACAGGGACCCAAAAATTCACAAGCAGGACGAGGACCCCTCTTCCTAGGTCTAAGGGCAGTGCGGATCTCAACCGCTTATTTCCATCCTTGGACCTCTTCTCAAGATGAATCCAAGTGTCTCTAGCTCCCCCTCTACCAAAGCATGCTCCTCTCTTCCACTGTGGAGGCCAGTATAAACATGGCTACCTTCTCTAAAAAGAGTATCTCAGTTCTTAGAGAGGAAAAGTTCCCATTGGTCCCCATTTCACCTGGATTAAGCCCTCACTCCATTGCTGGCCCCTCTGGATCTGAAATGGAAGTATTGAAAACAATAATGAATGATATCTTCTTTCTCAGGGTTATCCTCCTGACTCGAGTTTCTAGAGGGCACAGACCTTTGTGTTTGGGGCATTGCCACAGCACATTCCCTAGCACAACAAGATGTAGACAATGAGACTTAATGCTTTTAAAATAACATTATTTTTTTCTGATCATAAAAACGTAAAAAATTGATAGATCTTTTTAGCTGGTGAGTTGTCTGGCATGTTTTGTTATCATTCTTTAAGATAAGCCTCTACATTTGCTACCAGAAAGTCACTTTCCTCCGGGGGGGGGGCGGGGCGTGGGACGGAGCGCTCCACTGATTATCAGACAAGGCTAACTACTTAGCAATTTCTTTATAGTCTTAATATTTGCCTTCTCATGAGTTCCAAACACTGATGCTGTTCATCTGCTCTCTATAAACCTGCTTCTTTTGCATGAATTAGCAGCCCTTATTCTTCACTCCTCGGATCCTATGTGATAGCTAGCACCAAGTGTCTAACATCATGACTGTTGCATAGTGACACTGAAATAATTTATTTTTATTATTGCTTCATTTCTTTCAACTTCTCACGACAAGATTAAAAGAGTGCAAATAAATACAAATGGGGAACCCCCCATCTTCTACATTTTTCTCCATGTTTTTTCATTTCTTCTGTGCTTCTCTGCCCACTATCTTCTACATATTCTAGGTTAGGGCAAAAGAAACAGGAAAATTAAAATTACCTGTGTCTTAAAATTCCAATGCCAACCTGGCCAAGGACAAAATATTTACCTCCAAAGTGAAAACATCCAATAAGTTATGTGAATTATGTATCTTCTTCTTTAATAGTTCTTTTTATGAGGTGTAAAATACCCTCACCTGCTTCCAATAGTCTTGAATAATGTCATGAACAATGATGATGTCGTAGAAGGCCAGGGAGGTCTCAGAGTTTTGAAGGAGATTACATTGTGAGGAGTCTTGGAGAACATGGAGTTTTGCACCCTGTTCTGGACACAGTGATAAGAAACCTGGAACAACCTTCCCAAGTATAGATCATCAGATGAGGAGCCAGGGACACACAGAGAAGAGGAAAAATGATTCCAGAGAAGCAAATCATGGGAGATTAAAAAGAAACTGTTGGTTTTACTTAGTGGGAGTTAAGAGGAATGAGTTTATGTAAACTCCAAAATAGCATCTCCATAGATTTCTAAACACAGAGGAATACTACACCTCACAGGTTCCAGCACCATGCTAAGACTTGTTCAAAGACAAAGACAAGGATGTATGGCTACTCACAATTAGTAATCAACTGAATGTTGGTAAACTTTCATAAGAAATAGCAATAATGAAATATTCAAGTAATCTTCAGAGTTCCTCTGAGTTCCAAGGGTATAAAATGGTGTGTTGTGCCCATTTCCACAGATGGCTATCTTCGACAGTATTTCCTAAGAGCTGTACCATGAATGGCTTGGGCCAACACCATCTACCACCAAGGACCTTGCTGCCAAGGAGGAGGGCGGGCATGAGGGGAATAGGCCCCCACTTTGTTTCGACTCTTCAATGACAGTTTCAAATTGCAACATTTTCAAATATGTTTTTCTTTGTGGTAGTCCTATAGAGGATCTTAGAAAAGCTTTCAGGGGGAAAATGTCCCTAAAATTAAACTCCTGATTTTGTGATGAGATTTCTTCCATGAACAGATATGCTTATGAGTGGTCATTATGGATAAATACTACTTTAATTCCCAAAGCTGGACACAGGGTTCACTCAGCCCTGCTAAGGTGGGTTATTCCTACACTCTTTTTTAGCCCTATCTTCATATCAAACTTGGCAAGATTATCCTACAAATATGAGTGAGGGGATATTTAAAACGGCAGCAGTAGGAATTCTGAAAGAGAGAAAATTTATTATGTTTGGATGAAATGCTAATTAAAAAGACATATCCTAGAATATGTTCTAGAAGAAGAAACCAAAAAAAAAAAAAAGAAAGGGTTGAATGAATATTTTTGTGTCAGGAAATGAGAGGAAATTTTTTGTACCTATGATTAGAAATAGGGGGAAAAAACAGGCTCAGAGAGTGGGGCCCATTCAGAAGATATAAAGTAGTCAAGAGGAGAGGAAAGAGGTAGGAGAAAGCCACATGTGGGGAAAAGAAAAGGTAGTCACTGAGATGCTGGGTATGCTGAAAAATTCTGAAGAATGGCTACATCTACTATTGCATTTTAAGTTGTTACACAGAGTCATGTTATAACCTTCCTCCAATGTCCCAAAACTTGAGTGGATCCATAGCACTAGGAGGTAAGATGGAGAGAGGGACACTAGAAATGGAAGGAATTATAAGAAAAAGATGACTATATTTCATGTTTGAATTCACTCCACTGAGAGAGGGATCAAAATTCTCTGGACATCAAAATCTTAGCTAGAGGTAACTAAGAAAAATACAAGCTCCTCTACTTCCAAGAATCCACAGCAACATTGATGAGAATATGGGATTTCATATGGATATTGAGACTCTAAATCAGTTCTATAAAAATTAAAGACTTGTTAAAGATAAGTTTCAGACTAGGAAAAAATATTTGCAAAGGCCATATCTGATAAAGGACTATCATCAAAAATATACAAGAAATATTTACAAGTCAACAATAAGAAAGCAAATAACAGGACTAAAAAATGGAAAGAGACCTAAACAGACCACCTCAACAAAGAAGATAAAAGGATAGGGGGTAAACATAAGAAAAGATGCTCAAAATCCTACATCACTAGGAAATTTCTAACTAAAACAACAAGATGCCACCCTATAACTATTAGAAGGGCTCAAATCCAAAACACTGACAACACCAAATGTTGACATGCTGTGGAACAACAGGAACACTCAGTCCTTGCTGGCAGGAATGCAAAATGGTGCAGCCATTTTAGGAAACTAAATATATTCTTATCATATGATCCAGAAATCATGCTCCTTTATAGTTACCCAAATGAGCTGAAAATTTACGTCCACACTAAAACCTACATGCAAATGTTTATAGAAGCTTTATTTACAATTGCCAAAACTTGGAACTAATCAAGATGTCATTCACTAGATGAATGGACAAATAAATTGTGGTACATCTAAACAATGGAATATTATTCAGTGCTGAAAAAAAATGAGCTATGGAGCCATGAAAAGACATGGACGACGGTGATCTGAAAGGCTATATACTATATGATTTCAACTATACAACATTCTGGAAAAGGCAAAACTATAGAGGTGGTAAAAAGATGAGTGGTTGCCAAGGGTTAAAAGAGAAGGAGGAATGAATAGGCAGAGCATGGAGGACTTTGAGGGCAGGGAAACTATTCTGTATGTTGCCATAATGATGAATATGAGTCCTTATGCCTTTGTCCAAACCCATAACAAGGACAATGCCAAGAATGAAACCTAATACAAACTATGGACTTTAGGTGATAATGATGTGTAGGTTCATCAGTTATAACAAATGTACAACTCAGGTGGGGGTTGCTGATAGTTGAGGAGTCTGTGGGGCATAAGGAGAGCAGGAGGGCTGTGGGAAATCTCTATACTTTCTGCTCAATTTGACTATGAACATAAAACTATCACAAAAAAAAATCTATTTTAAAATGATAGATGATGTGTATATATATTTATATAAAAGAAGGGTGACTTCAAAAATCTGTAGGACACAGGAAATCCCAGATGGTAGACCCCAGGGTTCAGTTACTACCACTTAGGGCAAATAAAGGAAAACAACTGTCAGTGGGCAAGTTCCTGAGGAATTAGACTTTGCTCACGTTCAGCGACGCAGTGTTCATTTTTTTCCCTAGTGTGCTTTCCCACCCTCTGGTGGTTGGGCTGACCATGGGACCAGTTCCAGCCAAGGAGATATGAATGGACCCAGTCTGTGTCACCTCCTAGCCAAAGCATGTCATTGCCAGTGCCTAAATTACTGGGCTTCTCCTTCTCTGCAGCGACCACAGTAGAAGGGCACGCTGGGATAGAGAGGCTCAAAGGTCAAAGCCAGTTGAGATGCCAGGCTGGAGATCTGCAGAGAAATTGCTGAGAAAAACCAGCAGCACCCACAGGCCTTTGCATGAAGCAGGAATAAACACATCTGCCAGGCTGAGCCCCTGAGGTTTAGGATGGTTTGCTGCCAGGCCCAAACTGGTCTATCCAGACTGTGTCCCCAAGTTCTAGTTTTCAGTTCAAGTTCACAGAGATCTGACAGGTACAGGAATGCAGAACAGGAAGAGTGGAACAGTGGATACTGAACTTGCTGTGGACAAAACTAAAGTAATTTTTAGGGGAACTCAGTTTTGAGGGTTTTCTCCAATCTAGGCAATACTTCGGTCAGTACTATGGTGTCTAATTTGTTTCTTCCAGTTTCCTGGAGAGTGTTTGTTTTGTTTGGACTTTTTTGCTTTTTTATTTCTTTTTAGGTGAGAGAGAGATGGCTGCCATCCTTCATTTTGGAAAGTCATGAGATTTACAGATAGATGCCTAAACAAAGGACAAGCGTATTAACAAATCTAGCTGTCCAAAAGTCAGGGCTAATGTTAACCAAGATGAGCATTACTGTGATTCCATCAAGATGTCCTGCTATTTATTTAACTTTTCCATTTTCATTTTTTATTTGGGTAAGATAATTGCTTGTGATAAGCCTCGGGTGTGAAGGTCTGGTGCATACAGAGTGGCAAGGCGAGCTTCAGTCTCTAGCTCAGGATCCACTGGGGAAAGGAAACGATGTATTTACATATTAAAATAAACTCAATTAATGTCCTTTAGTGGTCTTCTTTGAAAAGGAGGACCTCTCCAAAGTGAATGGTCTACTATCTACAGGAAAAATTCTTATTAGGGGGATGATGTGTTCACCTGCTTGAGGAAAGAAAGATCTCATGTGAGTGGATTTTATAAGAGCAAAAAGTACATATGACGTTTCTTTCCCTGGGTCTGATCCCACAATGCTGCTCATGTGTTGCACTTCATAGCACCTACAGTGATGTCTCCCATTGCTTCTGGCCAAGACCCTAAAACTGGACAACACCAGGGCACCCACCAGGGCACCCACCAGGGCTTTGGTGCCTTAAGTCCCAAAATAGAACGTCAACACACAAGACCTGTTTGTTTAAATGACAACTCAACACACAAACTTAATCCTTTCCATGGAACAACCATCATGGCCTCTGGCTCTTGTGGATCACTGTGCTTCCCCTTTCCCTTGTCCCCTACTGTCCTTTTCCCAGCACCCCCTCTGTTCAGGTCTGAGCACCCCAGCAGCTTAAGTAGGTGCAAATGTGGGTGTGGTACCTGCTTCTGTGAGCTGGTAATGGCTTCAGGCATAGTCAAGCACTCCGCTTGGCAGCAGTGAAAATAGCCATTGCTGTTTGGTGGTGCTCACACAAGCCCCCACAGTCATATTGCTATCCTTTCTTTAGACAAGAAACTTGAGGTTTGAAGAGTAGGCAACTTACCCAGGGTCACACTGCTACTCCTGCTTCTGGGTGGAGCAGGGGTGTTGCTCGAGGCATTGTTCTTCCCTGACATGCCCTGCCTACCAAAAAGATTCAAAAATAAAAGTTGTACCCTTGAATTCCTTTTGAAAAGGGAATATTGCATAGGCAGTCACCCCTAGTACTCTGTGAGCTAACGCTATTGCTTGTGCTTCTATCCTATCCTGGAGGCTGTCCCGTGTCCATGCCCAACCTCGCTCTGCCATCCTGGGTCCAGGCACCATCCCTGTCCTCTCTAACTCCTATGGTTGAAGGACCCCTTCCCCTCACTCCACTCCTATCAGTTCCCCCACACACACCTGACCTTATGTGATGTGTGTTTTTATTCCACTTTGATCCATTTCTTATTTTCTTCTTGTTTCTCCTTTTTCCTTCCTCTTCTACTCATCTTTTCTTCCTTCTTTCTCCACCAAGTGTGTGTGCACTGGGGGATAGCTATAGACGCTGAACCAGTATCTGCCAGACAAGAATGCGTTCAGATGGATTGAGCTCTACCTGGAAGTTTACCAGCTAAGTGAGATCCTCTGTAAAATGTGTCCTTGGAGCTTCCTACCTTGGCCATCCCTGGGAAGAGTCCATACCCTACAATTTTAAGGTCTAAGAAGTGAAGGAAATAGGAGCGAGAAAGACCAGGTCCTATAGTAACTTGCATATAATCACCACAAAAAATTCTAGCTGAATTAAGTAGAATCAGGGATAGGTTCCTATTCTGAAGAGAAAAGGGTGGTCTTCTTTGTTATTCTTTAGGGACTGGATAGATCCTCATTTATCTCAGATGCTTCAAATTAACAATAGGTGGCTAAAGGCAGGAAATTGGACTTTAGCCTTCCAAGGGCCCTCTGAACCCCAATTATCAGCCATCACCTTAAACTGAATATTCTCTCCCTATCAAAATCCCATCTCAAGCTGGATATCTGGAAGCCATCAGTGAGTTCTTCCTTCCACATAACCTCAGAACAGTAGGTCAGCAGATCCTGCCTTGTCTATTGCCATACTGTGCTTTGAATTCCTCCTCTTCCCCCTTGATGGTTCTACACTGTTTAGCACCTGGGGCACTCTTTACCTGGGTCATACTGGACTCCACTATGCCTCTAGTATCGTCCCTCTCCAAGCCCGCCCTCCTTGCTGCCTCAGGGGTGCCATCCTGCCTTCCTGCTCACCATGACTCCCCAGCCCAGAACCGCCTCCTGGCCAAGCCCACACTCTTCAAGGAGACTTCGAGATCTTTTGTGAATCTCTCGAGCCTCATCTCTGTCACTTTCCAGTTCACCTGGATAAACCCATGTGAATTAATTGCAGTTCCTACATGGGCCATTCTCTCTTTCTCCCTGGTTTTGCATTTATTGTTCCTCTCCTCTGGAATGTCATTTAAACCCTCCCCAGGGGGTTAATGCCCAGTTCAGCTGTCTCTGCTCCCCTGTTCTCCTTCAGAGACAGCATGAGCACAGTCCTATCAACTGTGGTGTAAAGGCTGGTTTATGTGGCCCTGTTGTTTCTCTGACACCTAGGAGCCCAGGCTATTCCTTACTGTTGAATTCCTGTGGAATTTAACAGCTTGCTCATGCTGCCACACATAATCATACATTACCTAATAAATAACATCCAAAATAACAGCTATTATATTGTGTAATACATTATTATAGAATCTACAAAGGTTAACATACACTGTTAAAATAGTACAATTTCTTTTTTTTTTAAGATTTTATTTATTTGACAGTGAGAAACACAGCTCAAGAGAGAACATGAGCAGGGGGAGTGAGAGAGGGAGAAGCAGGCTTCCCGCCGAGCAGGAAGCCCGATGTTGGGCTCAATCCTGGAACTCCGGAATCATGACCTGAGCTGAAAGCAGTCGTTTAACCAACTGAGCCACCCAGGCGCCCCAAAATAGTACAATTTCTTAACTATGTCATGAATGCTTGTCTCCATTGTTCCAAATACATTACAGGAGTCTTGAGACAGAGCCACGTGTTTTACTTCTCTTACCTTCTCTGTGGCTCCCAATGCCTCACACGGGGAAGACCAAAAGGACTTCAAGTCAGAAGCTTGGTGACTCCAAGTCAGAAGCTTGGTGAGAATAGACAATTTACCACAGAGAGAGAAACACTGCCATCAAAGCTAGAGATGAGGAATTTTTACTCTTGGCGACCCTACCTCTGCTGTACCTACTCACCACAATTGGCCATCCCATCCATCTGAAAATGGGGACACTAGCTGTGAACTTCCTGGTTCCCTAATGGGAAGGGACTCTGCCACCTATAGGAGCAGTGCACCCGACGGGATCAAAGAAGATGGACTGGGCAGGAATGGTAAAGTTTCCCCACTTGCTCACTCAGACTGGGGGCAGCTCTCCACAGCACCGCGCTGAGGAAGATTCAGAAGCTAAGCCAGGGCTCAGAAGAAAATGTGGTGATTTAATAAGCAATGGATCCAAAGAAGATGGTGGCCCAAGTGCTAGAGGTTTGCCATCCAGATCTAGAGAGCTCTGTAAGTGGAGAAATCATTTCTCCTGTTCCTTCAACACTCTGACTGCAAAACTATCAAATGACTTGTCCCTATCCATGGGGGAGAGAGAGACAAGGCAGGAGGAGAAGACAACAAAGTCCCAAAGTCAAGAGTTGAGCAAGAACACCACCTACTCTGGACTCAGAGATGCCTCCATGACGCTTCACCCCAGAACCTGGGGTCCCCTGCTATAACTGGCAAACTTCTGCTCTGTCTTCAGGACACATTCACCTGCTGCTGAAGTCTTTCCCAGGTCGTCCAATTCATGCCATCTGTTCACATGGCACTGGCCTAGGCCACTGCCATACTACTTGTATAATTGACCCACACCAGTTTTAGTGTCTAACACAGCTGTCTCTCCCACTGGGCACAGTGCTCCTTGAACTTGTGCCCTGAGTCCCATTCAAATGTGTATTCTCAATATTCTGCCCAGGACTTTGAGTGGATTTGATTATCATGAAATTGTTTGCTTCCTCAAAGGACAGTCTCAAGGCATTACTGATATAAAATGTCAGCATTATGTGCATTTTCTTACTGGATAAACTGACACTCAGATCTCGTCATCATGTTTTCCATGATTATTTGGTCCAATAGGGCTTATGGAGCCACCGGGTGCTTTATGAAAGTAACACTGCTCCCCTCTTCTGATGTCCTTCACTAGAGGGGGCTGGGCATGCTACGCAAGAACAATGTTCAGTTCATGCCTTACCACATGTTCTAGCTTGCTCCAAATAGCACAACTGCAACCCATCCCCGTGCTCATCTACTCCCATCTCACTGGGGGGACGCCACAGGCAGAACTGAGAGCCCAGTCTGGAGCAGGGCCCCACAGAAGGAAGACCCTCAAATCCCATTGACTCTCCAACTGGAATGGGTTAGAAAAAGAAGCTGCTGTTCTGTGGATCAAGCAAATGGATGGGGGCAACAGCACTAACTCCAGAAAGAAACTTCTTGACGAGGAGCCTCTCTCATTTCAGAATATGGAGGTTTCTCTGCAGGGAAACCAGGCCAATTTATTCAACCATTTATAATGCTACCATGTGTTTTCAAGGTGGAAGTTTCCTCTGGGCTCAGTGTGACAAAACACTTATCGCTGATGTTTGGTGGCCTGTCACCAGGAAGCTGGATGGATGTCAGCACCTGAGATGCAGGTTCCAAGGCTGACAGTTCCCACAGAAAGGGAACAAAGAGAAACAGGCCTGTGTTCATGCAGATTACGTGCTGGAAGAGGAGGCTTGATGGGTAGTCAGGCGCTCAGTGAACATCTTCAAGTACATAACGCAGCAGTAGGCAGAACATGTTAGAGGGGAAGGAGCCAGGGGCTGTGTCTTTTGTTGTGTCACCTCAACTTCTGGAGTCCTCTTATCTCCAGAATAGAGATAATCATACTTGCCCCACCTCCATCAGAGAGTCATGCCTGAAGTAGTGGATGAGAGAACATCTTAAAACCACAACCCTATCACTCTCCATAACAGCACCTGGTTCATTTCCTTCATGGCCTTTATCATAATCTCTAAGAATGTGTTTATATTGCTGCTGTGTTTTATGTCCATTTCTTCCAGTAGAACACAAGCTCTCTACAGGCAGGAATCCAAAGCAGTGTGTGATCATTGTAAAATCCTACTTGGTAGTAATTATCATCTTCCTGCTATCCCACCTTGAGACCTACTCATTCTTACCTCTATAACTGTGCTCGAGCTTCTCCTTCACTCCAAAAATAACACTCCGTCATCTCTGTGGCAATCTAAAAGTCTTCCTTGAAAGACCATCTCAAGCCCCACTGCTTCTATGAAATTGTTTTCTCAATTTTTAAAAAAATCTTCCTTCTGCCAGGCAGTTCTTCACTATGAAACAGACTGGCCACAGCCCACAGCCACACTCCCTCACATCCTCAGTCAGCATGGTGGGGTGGTTTGGTAAGTTTTCACTAAACCCCATGTAATTAGTCCTTGGTCCAGTATTCTGTGAGAATTCCCTAATAGACTTATTCCTCACATAAAGAACAGGAGAATATATCTTAGAATAGAAGAATTGTAACTTTAAAATCCTAAAACACCCAGGGTTGAAGGAGATGCTGGGACCAAGACTGACTGTGCAAGTTTGCCATTTGCTGACATTTCCTCCCTTATTGGTTATCTCACCACACATCAAGACATTTATTAGCCACCAAATGTGGGAAGCAGGGAATTCACCAAAGGACTAAGTCATATACTCTATGAACTTTGGAAGGAGCTGAGTGTCCCTTTTAACAGTCAGATGTCCTAAAGGGAGAGGTTCTTGGGAATTAACCCCTAGCAATGTGATGACCCTCCCTCTCTCCTTGGATTCCCTTGTCCCCAAATCAGAGCCTCAGCCACCTTAACAACCAGTTCTCTGTGGACAGTAACTGGGTAGCCTACATGTCAATTCAATTCTGACACTAACTACCCAAGTTAGCACAGACCCACAGATTAAGGACCCAGTCCCATAAAACTGCCCTTCCCTACTTTTGATAGCAATCACAAATGTGGATCCCCATAGAGAAAGATGTAATACACACACACACACACACACACACACACACACACACACAGTAATATTACTCAGCCACCAAAAAGAATGAAATCTTGTCATTTGCAATGACATGGATGGAGCTAGAGTATATTATACTAAGCAAAATAGGTCAGAGAAAGACAAATACCTTATGATTTCACTCACATGTGGAATGTAGGAAACAAAACAGATGAACATAGGGGAAGAGGAAAGAAAAAGAAAGAAGCAAACCATAAGAGACCTTTAATGATAGAGAACAAACTGAGGGTTGATGGAGGGAGATGGGCAGAGTATTGGCTACATGGGTAATGGATACTAAGGAGTGCTCTTGTGACAAATCACTGAATTCTACTCCTGAAACCAATATCACACTATATGTTAACTAACTAGATTTAAAAAAAAATGTTGGAAGAAAAAAATACAGATATAACAAAGAAATTAGGGTGTTTTAGAAAATACAGATTTGTTTTTTGCATTAAAAAAAAGAAGAAGAAAACAAGTGTAGATCCCCAGATTATGCACACTGCTCTGCAGTTTGGCTATAAATCAAGAGTTCCCACCTCTCCTCCTCAGGTTTATAATTTCTTAGAACAGCTCACAGAACTCAGGAAGTCATTTATATTCACTGGTTTATTATAAAGGATACAACTCAGGAATGGCCCGTTGGAAGAGACACATAGGGCAAGGTATGCACAGAGCTTCCATATGCTCTCTGGACAACCACCCTCCCAGCACCACAGTGTGTTCACCAGCCCAGAAACTCATCAAATCACCTTGTTCAATAGATTTATAGAGCTTAATCTCCATCTTCTCCACTTCCTGCAGGTCAGTGGGTGGAGCCAAATGTTCCAATCCTTTAGTCATTTGGTCTTTCCAGTAACCAGCCCAGCCTTAAGTCACCTCATTAGCATAAACTAGGGTCTGATCAAAGATATTCATTACAAATAACAAAACACTCCTCCTATCACTCAGGAAATTCCAAGGCTTTAGGAGCTCTGTGTCAGGAACCAGGAATAAAGACCAAATATGTACATATTATGCTACAACAGCCAGGTGTGACAAAGGGAGCCCTCCTGAATTGGATATATTGGGGAGTTATCATGCTTTCTCTTTTCTAGTAATGAAAGCTGCATCATTCTCCTTTCTATCTTGCCCTGGGTATTAGGAAACACCATATAAAACCTCACTTCAGGGCACCTGGGTGGCTCATTTGGTTAAGCGACTGCCTTCGGCTCAGGTCATGGTCCCAGAGTCCTAGGATCATCCCATGTCGGGTTTCCCCCACTCTGTGGGGAGTCTGCTTCTCCCTCTCCCTCTGCCTGCCACTCCCCCTTGCTTGTGTGCATGCTCTATCTCTGTCAAATAAATAAATAAAATCTTTAAAAAGAAACAAAAAAAATCACTTCAGTTGTGTTCAATCACAACAATGTATTAATCTGTATGATTGGCAATATTTGCTCCCTCTTCCTACTGTCAATCAATATTTTCTCTCCTTACTCTATTCTTGTAATCTTATTGCACATGGTCACTTTAGATTTTTCCTGAGAAGTGATATATTATAAATAAACTAACAGATAACTTAGCCACAAGACCATTGTCCAAAGAGGAATTAATAAAACGAACCTCCAGATGGAGGCTGCTGACCTAAGCTGATGAGCTTTCTCAAAGCAAAGTGCACAAATCCCCACGAAGTCAAGCCACTACCCAATGTTCAGGATCAACAGGACACCATATAGAACTCTATACGGTGTTGACATGGTATTTACTCAATGTGAACTTCATCAGAGGATTAACCATGGCTGGAGCTGGGGGGTGGGGAGCAAGGATGTTGAGTACAGAAGAGGAGAAGGTGACCGGCAGGCCCCAGGAAAGCTGACCAGCCAGAATCAGGGTAGGCTACTGCAGGCAAAGACTTCATGAAATAGGATGTCAAGTGTGCCATTTCTATTTGGGGGTGTGAGCTTCTCAAGGACACTAACTGGCTATGACTTATTTGTTTGTGACGTTTCAACCCCAAGCACAGTGTCTGGCATGCCCTAAATGCTCAATAAAGCACTGCTCCTCTCTTAACACTATTCTTTGTTTCCCTTCCAATTCTGAGGCATAGAGCTATGAACACTGAGGAGCATGTCAGTTTGTTCCCATGTAAGGAAAGAACTCTGGAATGAGAATCAAGAGACATGGACTCTGGGCCCCATCACTAAGGAGCTGTGTGATGGCACTGAGTCAAAGAGCAGGGCTTGGAGGATGCAGCTTAAGTCAGACTATTTGTATTTGAACACTGGCTCCTCTTCCTGCTGAGTATTCAGGTAGTCATAGGAGAATAGTGTCTCTTATTCCCTCCTCTGTAAAAGGAGGGTGAACACCTAGGAAATGTTGTGAGGATTAAATGAGTTTCTCTATGAGAAGTATTTAGAATATTCCCTAGCACATGCTAAACATTCATGTTAGCCTTTATTATCTTTAATAATTCACAGTGTTTCTAGGCCCTACTCTTACTCTCTGTCAAGAGTCAGGTTTGAATTGGATGAGAGATGTCAAATGTGCCACCCTTTCTCATTCTCTACCCATGACAGACATCACTAATTGATCACAGCACTCTCCTACTGGGTCTAGTCAGAGCTTAAAGTCTTTCCCAGGGCAATCCTCCAGGCAGCCACCTCTCGTCTTTCAGAGTTAACAAGAAATGAAGCCTATTTGCTATCCCAGGAAGAGGTTATCTTACAGATTCTGTGATTCTTAATGAACAGATGTGAGAAACAGGTGAGGAGGTCATGGGGGAAAGAAAGGTGTCTGTACGAGAACGTCAGTGCCATCCCAGGTATCACCCTTGATCGACCGACCCCGGCGCATACACAGCTTTGAGACCTTGCTATTCCTCAGCTTCCCCTGGGACAGTGACTACTGTTTTTTTCCCTTTGCAGTGTCGCTGCAGTGATAAAATGGTGTGTGGTTAATTGGTGGGTAGGCCACAGACAGAGCAGCCCTGCGTGTAATTTCAGACTGACAGAGGCTATAAATTATTTAACATGATAACCAAAAGATTATAGCAATGCGTGGAAGTGGAGAATGTTTCAGGGAGACAAGAGGCCAGCTTTGAAGCGAGGCTCCTCAGATACTTGTTTAAAAGTGAAGAACCGACTTTGGGCCAAGGGGGATATATTGGGGAGTTATCATGCTTTCTCAGATGGGGATGCTGAAGCTCAGACCTGGGAGACAGGCTGTCGGTTTTCACTCACCGGGAGCCTCAGTCTACCTATGAGAATAATCAACTGTTACACAAATTCTCAGGAAGTCAAGGAAATCCAGCACAGTACAAAATAATATGTCCCATGTGGATTAAAATAACCCAGCTGAATGGTCTTCCCGTCCAGCCAGAACTCCCTTGCTGAGTTCCCCTTCTCCATTAATGGCCCCACTGTTCTGTCACTCTAAAGTCTTCTTAGGTTCTTTTTTTCTCCTTCTGAATTTTTATCTCATCACTGTATCCTAATGAAGGCCTTCTTACCGTCCTTTTCTTCTCATCCCATTGCCACCGCCTCATCTGGACTTAAATCATCATGGCAGCCCTGGGGCTTTGACTTCCTGGTTCTGGCTCTTCCTGCACATGGCTACATTTTCTAGGTTGCTCAGGGAAAGCACTTCCCTACTCAAAAGCTTCATGGCGCCCCCTGTCAGGTGAAGGCCCAGCTCCCAGCCTGCGTTCAGGGTATAGAATATAGGTCCACTCACTTTCAGGCTTGCAGCCTGCTGCTTCCACTCCCTCCACAAACAGCCTACACGCTGTTCCTGAGACTCCTCTCTCCACTCAGAGGCTTTGCTTGGCTGCCCCCCTACTTTGATGGCCTTCCTCCCAGACTCTGCAGGCTTGGCCTGTGTGAGTCCTTTGAGATGTTTAAACATTCTGACAATTGCCCCCTTGAGATCCAAAATCATGACACTGTTCCTTGGGCAATGGAAGCACCATGTATCCCCTCTAAAAGGCTGTAAGGAGCCTGCTCCTACCTCCTAGGAACCCCTACCCTGTGCTACAAATCCTTCACAGAAAGGGCTCCTCCAGCCCTGACCCCAACTCTGCTCTTGGCCTGGTGGCCATGGGCGTTCTGTTAGCCAGTGCTATTGGGAGAATTGGGGTGTGGTGGAGGAGGGACTGGCAAAGGGATCATAGTAAGCAAAAGTCTCTTTAGAATCCCTCTCATTTTTCTTCATCTCCTACCTTTAGTGTTTTCCCATGTTTCACTAAAGGCGTTTAAAGTCAAAGCCACAATATTCAGATGGGTTCCAGGTCACTTTTTTTCCCCAAAGCAAACTCCAGACAAGTCGGTGTAGGCTAAACTACAGACCTCATCCCTTGTAACTCCTGTCCTATAAATCCAAGGTAGAGCAGGTCATCCTGACACATCCTCAGCTGGACATCAAACCCTCACCACCTCCACTCTATGCACCTCCAGGATGGGACTGCTTTGGCTGCTCCCCACCCCTTCTGCCCATCTGCTGGGATGGCATGGTGCCCACTCACAAGTTGGTTGGAACCTATGGAGGTGCCAGGCAACAATGTGTTTTGATGGGCAGCCTGCAGAAGGTGGCAACTGCCATCCCTGTGAGTGAAGGCCATAAGTCATGCCAGCCCTGGCACGCCAGGTCTCTGTACACTTGTTCACACCTGTTGGCTTACCAGTGCCAAGAAAAGCATACTTCAGCTAGGGACAGGAGAGAGGGAAAGGACATTCTCAGAGCACCAAGCTCTTTGGGTTTCCTTGTGGAGCCAGGCAGGTCCTAGAGAAGTCAGAAACCCACATGTGTCTGGCACTGGAATTGGTCCTCTAACACCAATTTGTGCTTGCTGGGGACAAAAGTACCCAGCTGGGAGGCAGCAGCAGAGGCAGAGCCTTAGCTCTAAGCCAGAGAAGAGAGATAAAGGGAAGGCCAGGATGAGTTGAACCTAAAACACTTTGAACCTTGATAAAATATGTCTCATCCACTTGGAGGTCTCTACTTCCTTGCTCCCACTCTGGTCCTGGAGAATTGTTGTATTCTAGCTAGTACATGAGCCCAGCTCCGGAGTCACACAAGCCTGGTTCTGTAGCTCAGCTCCACTAACTGACCAAGTGAACTTGAGCAAGTCACTACCCATGCCTGAGCCTCAGGCTTCTCATCTCTGCAATGGGTATAACCACACCCACCTCCTTGGACTGAGATGAGAATGAAATATAGTACAACATAAGTAAAGCACCCACTGTGATGACTAACATAGTAGGTACCCGTCAAATTACAGTGTGCTTTTTTTGTTTCACCATTCCCTGTCTTCCTTCATTCTTTATTTCAAATAAGAGAGGTGTTTCAAGAGCCAAGTGGTATCACAGATGTCCGCCTAGGAATAAGTCACTGGGACTGAGTAGCAAAAGAGATTCCAAGGTAAACATAGTAGGAAAGAAAAGAGAATGGAGAGGAATGCAGACAGAAGAGGAAGAAACCGGGGTTCTCTTCCACAAGGTCCCTTCCATCTCCATGCTCTCATGTCAATGCCCCATTCCAATAACAGCACCTGCTCTGGGCTCCATCTCCACCTCGGCTCATCAATATTGTCCCACTCTTTCATTCTAACTCCTCCACGATGCCCGCTCAGGCAAATAAAATTCACAAAGGAAAGTACATCATGAAATCTCATCATCTAAAAGCCCTTATACACAAGTCATTTCTACACCATGATCTTGAAATTCTCTTTCTCCCTCTTCTGTGCTGTCCACAATGTGCCCACAGCAGTGTTGAGCAGAGCGGGGGTGACATGGGCATGAGTCCTGCCCTTCTGGCTCACAGTGCAGGAGACAGAAAGAACTCAAATAACCTTAGACAAGCCAGACTGGACCAAAGAACCAACCAAGATGTAAGCAAATAGCTCTGGGACAATATGGCTTTAATTTGTCTCTGTTCTCCACATTTGGCTGGTGGTAATATCCCAACCACCTGCCATAAGAGCCTTAAGAGTAGGACCCATATGTACTCCAGCTCGGGGCAATCACAGAAAGTCTTGCTGATCCTTCCTTACTGTTTGCATCAGAAAAAAATGGGAGGCCATGAGGGTTTATTGGAGTGGACTGTATGACCCCACTGGTTTCATGGCTCAACTTAAATGGTGGCCCATTGGATTCAAGGTTGAGTGACATACTCAGAGATAGACCTAGATGCTGGAACATCATGGATAGGAACAGGATCTTGAGTCTGTACTGAGAGACAGTTCAGATATGCCAGAGATCCCCAAAGGATTTCTTCGAGGAACTCCCTAAGTTCTGAAAGAGGGAAGTAGAGGAGAAAAGGAAGAACAGCAAATTACTGGAATAAAATACACAGGTAAAATGCCACCTGATTTCCAAGATAAAAAAGGACAGATGGGATGGACCAAAGCATGAAAATGGAGGAGTGGGTCTTAGAAGTGGAAGAAAATTCCTATAGGACTTGTTCCAGGATGTCTCAGGACTTCCAATGGAGTGTAGGTCCCTAAACCTCCAAGGATGACAAGGGGTGCTTGAACAAAGTGAACCAGATGGATTTCCCTGTTCGAAGCAAAATCTAACTTCCATGTCTCCAGGAGACCCAGAGGAGAATTGACCCACCAGAAATTCAATTTATCAACTTAATATATTCTTCCTGTGAGTCTCTTTCCAGGGCTCAATCATGAGCTAAAACACAGTTCCCACCCTCATACAGCTTAAAGCAAGCACAGGAGTCAAGAAGCCTGCATTCAGTATCCACATACAGGAAATAACAAGTAAAGAATGCAGAGGAAAGGGAACCCTCCTGCCCTGTTGGCGGGAATGTCAATCTGTGCAGCCACTGTGGAAAACAGTGTGGTGGTTCCTCAAAAAATTAGAAATAGAAATACCATGTGATCCAGTAATTTCACTCATGGGTTTTTATCTGAAGAAGATGAAAACTAATTCAAAAGGATATAGACACCTTATGCTTATTGCAGCATTATTTACAATGGCCAAGGTATAGAAGTAACCCAAGTGTCCATCCACAGATGAATGGGTAAAGAAGCTGTGGTGTGTACATATATATGTATATGTATATGTATACACACGCACACACACACATGCACACACACACACACACACACACACACACACACACACTGGAATATGATGCAGCCATAAAGAAGAATGAAATCCTTGCCATTTGCAACAACATGGATGGACCTAGAGGGTAGTATGCTAAGTAAAATAAGTCGGACAGAGAAAGACAAATACCACATGATTTTGCTCCTATGTGGAATCTAAAAAAGCAAAACAAAATACAACAAAACAGAAACAGATTCAAAAATACAGAGAACATACTGGTTGCCAGAGGAGAGGAGGATGGGTAGGGGCATGGGGAATGGGAAAAATAGGTGAAGGAGATTAAGAGGTACAAATTTCCAGTTATAAAATAAATAAGTCACAGGGATATAAAATAGAGCATAGGGAATATAGTCAATGATATTGTAGTTACTTGGTATGGTGACAGATGGTAACTACACTTGTGATAAGCACTTCATAACGTATATAATTGTCAAATCATTATGCTGTACACCTGAAACCAGTATAATATTCTATATCAACCATAGTTCAATTAAAAAAAAAAAGCAAGAGAGACCTGCATTCAGAGCCTAGCAATCCACTGAGGAGCTGGGTGAACCTGAGCATGTTACATTAGTTCAGTTTTTCCGTCTGTAAAATAGGAATAAAACGTAATGCATAATTCAAAGTGGTGTCATGAGAATTTAATCAGGTCTCTGTGATAAACTCAGCAGTATGACTGGAACACAGGCTCAATAGATATTGGCTGTCATTATTGTTCTCATTGTTTTTCTTACTGTGATCTTTACTATCATTAGTTTCAAAGTTTAGCTAGAGAGAAAGCAAGTAATCAAATGGAAGAACAGAAAGTGTCATTTCAAACTGTGATGAGTGGTAAGTACAGAAATCACTTCAGTTCCTTGCGACTGAACCCCAAGGCCCTGAACTAGCCATTTAGATCAACAAGGGCTTCCCTGAGAATTACCCTTGAGGCTGAGAATGGAGAGGACCTTAGGTATTAAGTGTGGCAAAATGAGCAAGGGGATGTGCGTGGGGTTGACACATGGGTTCCATGCAGCAGAGATGGCTTGTGTCAAGTCCCCTTGACAAGTCCAAAGTCAGGGCTAAGGGTGCGTGGGGCTCAGTCAGTTAAGGGGTAGTTGGGCTCAGGTCATGATCCCAGGGTCCTGAGGTCCAGTCCCATGTCTGGGGCTCCTCGCTCAGCGGGGAGTCTGCTTCTCCCTCTGCCCCTCCCTCTACTCATTCTCTCTCTCTCCCTCCCTCTCTCACAAATAAAAATAGTCCTTTAAAAAAAAACTAGTATGTTCTTCTAAAAAAAAAAAATGCTAATCCCCCACACAAGCGTAGTGGATAAGAAGAAAACAAGAAGGAGGGTACTTGGGTGGCTCAGTGAGTTAAAGCTTCTGCCTTCAGCTCAGGTTATGATCTCAGGGTCCTGAGATCGAGGCCCGTATCCGGCTCTCTGTTCAGCAGGGAGCCTGCTTCCTCCTCTCTCTCTGCCTGCCTCTCTGCCTACTTATGATCTCTCTCTCTCTGTCCAATAAATAAACAAACAAACAAATAAATAAATAAATAATGTTTTTAAAAAAAGAAGAAGAAGAAGAAGAAAACAAGAAGGAGGCAAGAAAAGGCTGAAGTGTGATCGTTATTACGTCGGGGTGAAGTTGTGGCAAGCCTAGGGAGAAAGGCCCGCTCTGCCTGCAGCAGGCTGATGGCCCCAGCGACACTCAGCACAGCTCTGTCTAGGTCTGCAACTCTTCAGCCACCTCCATGCCAGCAGAGTCCAGGTACACTTCCAGGCCTGGAAGAAGACAGAACTGTCCATGTCCCTCCTTGCTCCTCCTCATCACCCAGGGATCAGAGTCCCTGTCTTGCCCCAGGCTCATCAGCTCCAGCTCCCACTTCTGTCTGTGAGGGTCCCCCAGTCCTCATGTGTCTGGTCTACCACTTACTTCCCTAAAAGGAACAGCCATCTCCAGCCCCAGCCCGACAGTACTGGTCTGACTCAGCAGATCCACTAACCTCCCTTCTGAGAGGAGATACACTCATTGTATCCATTGGTCCAGTGGGAAAGTCTGGGCTTAGAAGTCTCAATGGCAAGGGTATAAATCCCATCTCTACCACTTCCTGTGAGGCAGCCTCAGTCTCCTCATCTGTTAGATGGGGTTGATGTCACCAACATGCAGGGCTATCCCAAGAAGATGAGGGAGATGATGTGTGTAAAGCACTTCATGCACCGCCCAGCACACACACTCAATAAAGGCTCAACAGCATGACTATTACTATGAAACTGATCTGTCCTAGGAAAGGAGAACCAATCACTTGGGGGAGGTGGCGCTAACCACACCTACTGAGCCTCTCACAATGACCACTCACAAAAATTGCTCCTACATTGCTCTCTGGGTGGTCTTGGGCAGGTTACTTAGCCATTTTCTGCTTTGGTTTCTTCATCTGCAAAACATGTATAATATAAGTCCTACCTTATAAGATTATGAGGATTAAATAGATTAATATATATAAAATGCCTGGCACATGGTAGATATTTACCAGGATAAAAATGATTATTATTGCAACTTACGTTATAAAAAGGTCACTCTGGTTGTATGGGGGCAAAGGAAAAATAGAGAGACCAGTAAGAAGTGTATTGAGATAAACCAGGCAAGGTAGTGTCTTGGACCAAAGTGGCAACAGGACTGGAGAAAGGTGCTTGGATTCTGACATAGTCTGAAGGTAAAGAGATAGTATTTGCTGGAAGATGGCTGTGGGGGTGTGAGAGGAAGAGAAGAGTTAGAGATGAGGCCAAAGTGCAAGTTTTAGTAAGTGGAAGAATGGAGTTGTCATTTACAAAAGTAAAGCAGGTACAGGGAGGAAATCAGGAGTCCCTGACTACCAGGTACCCCTAGTCATCGAGCTGGAAACGTCAAACAGGCAGCTCTCTGCGGAAGTCCAGAGTTCAGAGAGAGGTACCGGCTGGGGATATAAACTTGTACTTGAAGCCAGGAAACCTTGGAGAAATTATTAGAGACTAGATAAAGAGAAAAGATCAAAGACTGAGCCCTGAGACTCTCCCATGCTTAGAGGTCAGAGGTGAAGGGAAACTCATCAAGAAAATCAAAAAAGAGCAGCCTAGATGGCAGGTGGAGACAGAGAGAAAATGTCTCAGGCTACAAGTAGAGCGAGGGTTTCATGGCAAAGGGAGCAACTGATCCGCTGTGTTAAACACAGGGTTGGTGGTGGATGTTGCACCTGGCGATGTGGGGTCACTGGTTACTTAGAAAGGGTCTTCTTTGGTGGAGTGGTGTGGGCAAGCCTGAGCAGAAAAGGTAAGCCAAGAAAAAAACAAGAGCAAATAAAATGGAAACAGTGAGTATGGGTGACTTTTTTTTTTTAAACTGAAGTATGGCTGACATACTGTCACATTAGTTTCAGGTGTACAACATGGTGTTTGGACAACTATATGCTCAGCACAGATGCAGCTGCCATCTGTCACCACGCAGCACTATCACAGTACCATTGACTGTTCTCCCCATGCTGTGCTTTTTAGCCCCACGCCTCACTCATTGCATAACTGGAAGCCTGGACCTCCCGCTCCCCTTCACCACTTTTGCCCAACCCCACTCTCTTCCCCTCTGGCAACCCCCAGCTCGTTCTTTGTATTTATGGGTCTGTTTCCCCTTTTGCTTCTCTGTTTATTTAGCTTTTTAGATTCCTCATATAAGTGAAGTCATATGGTATTAGTCTTTCTCTGTCTGCTTAATTCACTTAGCATAATTCCCTCTAGGTCCATCCATGTCCCAAATGGCAAGATTTCATTTTCTTTTATGGCTGACTAATATTCCATTGCATCTGGAGTATGAGTGACTTCTCTAGGGAATGGTGCTGGTAATGGAGAAGGCACGGATGGGACCATCCTGGAGGGAGATGTGCAGTCCAGGGAAAATTTTAGTGTTGTTTTTTTTCTTCTTAAATGGAAGCTATTATGGCATGTCTGTGGGCAAAAGGAGTCTAGTTGAGAGGGAAAATTGCAGGAGAAAGATGTCCCTAGGAGTGATGGCCTAAAGCCACTAAGAGAGGAGGGTCCAGATTACCTGGGGCAAGAGCAGAGGAACTGAAAGGTGCCACAGCTGAAGTGCTTATCCTCTTCTGTTTGCATGATTTTCTCAGTGACATATAAAGTAAGCTCATCACCGCAGAGTCCGGAGATGATGTTGGAAGGTGCAAAGATAAGAGCATGTGTGACCTCATCAATGAGGAGACAGGAAAGGTCAGAGATGGGGGAAGGAGAGTGCTGTGGGGTTGTGGGAGCACTGAGAGCCCACTGGAGCTTGGTCAGTCGTGAACTTAAAGTAAGGCAGTCATTATGGTCCTCGTCTCCCTCCAGTAAGGTTTGGCCGTCTAGGTGAAGCAAGGGTGGGGAGGAGGGCTGAATTAACTTGGGCAGGGATTTTGCCAGGAAAGCATGTTGGGGGCTGGGGAGAGACAGGAATGAGGAAGATGAGGGTGTGTCCAAGAATGAAATCTATTAGAAAGAAGGAAAGCTTAGGAATATCCCTGACACTGTAGACCAAAATCCTAATTCAAACACTAACTGTGAGAGCCTGACTGAAGCCACGTCTGCTCCCTGAGCCTCCGTTTCTCATCTATGAAGGTTATAATCCACTTATGACTATGCTAGGATGGGTGTGAGGATAATTTATGAAACTGAAGCAAGGCATCATTTATAAGCCAAAACTCTCTCCCAAGCAAAGCCCTGTTTGAGTTACTAGTTACTGAAAATAATAAAATGCCATTTATTTAAAACTGTACTTTAGAACAAAAAATGTTTCTTTTATTTAGACCAGTAGCCCGTTCTGAATGACACAGTGAGGTTTTCTGGTACCTACCTAACTCATCGGCTGGTTTAACTGAAACCCGCTCAGCAAAAAGAGACTCCTTAGGCAAGCCATCAGGGAGGGCAAAGCGTGCTGTAAAGATGAGTAAGACTTGGTCCCAAAATCTAAGAAGCTCAGAATCTAAGGAATATTTTGGAAGTCTGCATTTGTGAAGCTCCTAGAGGTCTGGAGCTCTGATCTCTTTAACTTGCTTTGCCCGGTAACTACCACTGCACAGTGCAGAAGTGGTAAGGACTTAGGAGAGGCACTTAGTTAGGCACCGTTCCTGCTCATCCCTCCCAAACTGCAGAGTTTTATAGCTTATGAATCATGTCAAATTGTGGTCTTGTTTATTCTGCAAGAGCTGCAAGGGCACAGAGTGAAGACGCCTATCCTACTTTACAGAACAGGGAGACTGAGGCTTGCCCAGGGACCCAAAGCCAGGAAGTGACAAAGCCTTCTTCCCAGACCTACTGACTTTCCATCACCTCATGAGACTTGTGGCCACATGGGCCCAGAACTGAGATACCAGGCACAAACCGTGGGTGGGGACGACACCCTCGGAGAGCGGATAGCCCGGTACTCAGGGAGTCACACTCTGTTGGAGAAGGTGGGAGTGCTCAGCAGAAACAGAGCACAAGTTTCAGAACATTCCTGTTCTGCAAACTCGGCTTCTGGCTGTTCCTCACACCCCTCTGATGTCCTCTTAACATCTGGGGGAAAGAATTGCAAGAGCATTGTCCCCAAATGGAGAACCTTGAATTCTCATTCTATCACTCACTGTGGGGTTTCCCTATTTCCATGCCCAGGAGTTCCACCTGTTGTATGACGAGGTTGGCTTGATGCCACCCCCACACCCCTCCAGCCTTGACTCTGTGGGTCATCTGTGCCTCCTCCCCCAGGGTCCCACAGGCTTGTCCCCTGGATGCTCTCAACAGCCACGTGACTAAGAAGCATGAACAACAGAGAAACTACAGTAGGTCTGGGTTACCGAAGTGATGAAGGAAATAACTTTGGGTCTGGAAAAGACACTAGTGTTAGGGATATAATTAAAGCAAACCATTCATTCATTCACTCACTCATTCAAGTTATGTACAGAAACAGCTGGCTAGGGGCCCAGACACTGGAAGTAGGCATTATTAGAACCTCATCGGTGAGCGAACCAAACATAGTTTTTGCTTTCCTGGAACTTAACGATCTACTGAAAGAGATCGACATCAATCAATCAACCGCAGAAATACGTGTAAAGTTACACCTGTGGTAAGTGTAATAAAATGGAAGCACACGGTGCTTTGAGAGTGTTTAGTGGGCAGTTTAATCTATTTGGGGAGATTAGGGCAGACTTTTCTGGGGACGTGACAGCTGGGTCTGCCAAGCAAAGGTGCTAACAAGGCAAAGAAAGGAAGAGTGTTTTGTATGAGAAGAATGGAGTGTGCAGTCTCCATCATGGAAGGAATCATGGCAAATTCATGGTCTAAGAGAGGCCAGAGAGAAGGAATTACCGACCGCAAGGGAGAGTATGTGGCAGGGTGGGCTGGGATGTGGGAGCCAGACCAAGAGTACCTCTAAAAAATGTCTAGTGTGTGCCTTTTTTGACTTAGCAATTACAGGTCCAAGAATTGATCCTACAAATACATGCACAAGCCTACAAAGATTATATGTGTGTGTGTATGTATATATATATATACATACACACACACATATAATTAATTTGGCACATAATTATTCTTGGTACAGCAATGAATACCATTGAGCTGTTAGAGGAGGTGGTAGATTTCCATGTACATATGGGAAGATAAGGTATTAAATGAAAACAGTAAATTGAAAAATATATAAAGACAATTTACTTCTTAAAATGCATATTCATAGTATATAATGAGCATATTAGACACAGTTCACTAAGTAAGAAATGAACCCAAGAGTATATACATCAAATTGTTAACAATGATTACCTCTAAGGAGTAGGAATGGAGAAGGGTTTTATTTTGTCTTATTATCTGTCTTGCTTGAATTTTTTTAAGTAATCAGTATATTTTATAATCAGTAACTATTTCTTTAACAATAAAAAATGTTGTATTTTGTTTTTTAAGAAAGAGCATACTCACTCATTTCCTTGAAAAGCCCCCAGTGAACCCATGGCCTAAGTTAATCCTAGGTTTGTGTGTCCCTAGAGCAAGTAGACAACCATTCCAAATAATCCCTTGCCTCCCCACCATCTTCTCTCTGCTTTATCTTCTCTTGGATTTAGTGGAGAAGAAAAGTGAGTATGGGTTATATTTGATTAAAAAGAAGGAAGAAGCAAAAGAAAGGAAGGGGAAGGAAGAAAGGAAAGAGAAAAGGAGTTCTTCTATCTCTCTCCTTGCCATATGTTTCTCCAAGAGTCAGGGAGCAAGAACCATTAAGAGAAAGAAGAAATGCCACCAGGGGTAAGGGGTCATGTGCCAATGAGACTGGCAAAATGGCACAAGGTGGTGGTGAGAACCATGATAACAATCATCGCCACCATCAGGTGCAGACTCTTGGGTTGGATCTTCCTCTCCCTATCTCAAGGTAAGGAAGTTACATACATTCACACCTTAATTTGGCATTTGAAAACCTGTAACTTCTCTCTTCTGTGTTATGGGGAAAACCTGTAAGCTTGCAGGGCCTTCTGAGGATCAGATGAGATCCCACATAAATAAAAGTATTATTCATTCTATAATTGATATTACTGTCACTCCAGCTACTGAGACACAACAGAGAACGCTCACTAGCATGAAGGGCAGTAATCCTGGTCTCCAGTGGTTACCATGTGGTTGCTCTTTAGATCTGCTGAAAAATGGTGAATGTGGAAATAATTTTAGTCCCATTCACAGATTTTAAATGACTGACTGTATGCTGGGGAGAGGATCTGGCCACGGGGAGGGGTGGTCGCTAATACCACACAGCTGCTATGGCTGTGAAAATTTAACCTCAAGCAGCCTAAACATTCATTTTACAATGTACACTGCTGATTACTTAATTATGTCTAAAATATAAGTCAGACACACTACAAACCCCAGGGAGTAAATTACACAGATCTATGAAGCAACATCTATGCACTCATTCTGGTCTCACATTTCTGAATTATCTTTCCCCCCCAGTGACTTTGAAAAATTTCTTCCTTCTCTGTACAACGTATGGTTATTGCAAACAAATGATCATTTTCTCAGTGTTATAAGCTCAGTATAGGAGAGCCCATCTTCAACCTAACATTTTGCACTCTTACCAACAGGTTCTTATCTTTATGTATATTTGAACTAGGAGATCTACATATGCTTGATCTCAGCATGAACCTCCGTATGACCTGATTTTGTTACCATGGTCACCAATTAGATGAGTCTTGTTGACTGCAGACAACAGTCAAAGGATTTCTATTAAGTTCCGGGGCGGAACAACAGTCATATTTTGTGAACACACTTTATAGATTATTTTTCCCATTTGCTTGCCCCAAGGTCTGCCTCCCTCTATCTGCCGAGAGTGTAGTTGTTACATAAAATTCAAAGAAAATGCTTCCTGGGGCCAGTAATTAAATTTTCTTATAAAAGGGATGGATCAGCTGGGACTCCCAGTCCCTTCTTCTCTCTCTGGGATATAGCAATGTAGGTGTCTCAGAACGTAGCTATAACCATCCTTCCCTAAAATCACTTCACCCCCACTCCATGGCCTCACATGGGAACATGTGTATGAACATACACTATATCAGCCATCCTATAGAACAAAACACTTAAGGATATTTTTGAAAGGTTCAGCTGGGTGACATTTTTCATACGATCATTCCAGCCAATGAGTGTGGTCCAGTGATTCAATGACCTCACAAAACCATGTCTGATCATTTATAAATGTTGCCATTAACAGGTAGAATGTAGATACTTAATTTTTTATGAGTGTATTAGTTTCCAATGGCTGCCATAACAAACTAATACAAACTTGGTGACTTAAAACAACAGAAATTAATTCTCTCACAGTGTGGAGGTCAAAAGTCTGAAAGCAAGCTGCCAGCAGGTCAGTGTACCCTCCAGAGGCTCAATCATTCCCTGCCTCTTCCAGCTTCTGGTGGCTCAGGCATACTTTGATTAGTAGTCATGTGACTTCAATAGAGATCTTAACATAGTCTTAATATAGTCTCCATCTTAACACAGTTTCCTAGTCTCTATACATGTCTTTTCCTTCTCAGTCTCTTATGAAGATACTTGTTACATAGAGCTCACTGGATAAGCCACGATAATTTCATCTTCAAAGCCTTGTTTTCCAAATTAGGCCATATTCACAGGTTCTGGGAATTAAGATGTGGACATAACTTTTGGGGGGCCATCAATCAACTCAGGATAATGACATGTTTTTCTGAAGGTTTTATGACATTAAGCTTAGAATTTTTCTCTGTATATCATCAGATACTTATCATTAACTTGGCACCTGATGCAACACCCGACTACTTAAGAGAATATATGCCTCCTCACTATTTATTAATCAAAGGTTAAAAATTTGAGTTTAAATTGGTGATTCAGGTATAAGAACACTGAGAAGTCATAGAAAATCTTAATGAAATATCTTAGGATTTTCAAAATGAACCAAAAGAAACTCAGAACACCCAAGGTGTTCTGAGGACGGTGAAGAGACAGAAGGAGGACTGGAGTGGAGAAGACCATCAAAACAGGTCAGAAATAACCAGATAGAGGAGAACTAATAAAATGTGTGAGATGGATCCACAGGCCCTGGGCAACATGGAAGACATGGCACAGGCCACACAGGGGAGTGCTGCAGTGTAAGATATTGGGGGCGGGGACCGTCGCAGAGGCTGTGTGGTTGGTAGCCATGAGAATGGCTAGATGCCGTGCATGTTCTACTCAGGAAGCTACTCATTGGTATTATTTTGTGTCCTTGTGCCTTCGCCATGCTCTTTGTACATTATTTTGTTCTCAGGACAGTTGTTCTTGACCGTGTAGCTTCATCTTTCAAACTACTACAGGTATAAATGCATTTATCTTCCCCTCTGTGCATGCCATAGAGTCTGGGGTGGAAAGTTTGGGGGTTTCTTATTTGTGTTGGTCTTGGGTTTTTTAGCTCCTGCTAAAGCAACTTAAGAATGGGGTGAAGATTAAAGTTTGTACACTTTCTATGTTGTTGTAGAGAACCTGCTTTTTGTGCCCATTTTCTGCCACCCCAAAGCCTTCGGAAAAGGGATTATGTTCTCTGTTTCTTCAGTTGCCCTGTCACTAAATCCATGGACCACCTCAGGTAATGCATTAGTTTCATATTGCTGTTGTGACAAGTTGCCATAAACATGATAGCTTAAAACAACAAAAATTGTTATCTTACCGTTCTGGAGGTCAGAAGTTAGAAACATGTCTCACTGAGCCAAGATCAGGCTGTCATACATCTGTGTTCCTTTCTGGAGGCTCTCTGAGGAGCATCCGTTTCTGTGTCCTTTCCAGCTTTTAGAAGTAGCCCACATTCCATGGCGCATGGCCCTCCTTCTGCACCTTGGAGCAGTGACACCGGGAGATCTTATCACATGGTATCACCCTAACCTCCTCTTCTGCTCCCTCTTTCATATTTAAGGACCCTTGTCATTACATTGGGCCTACCTGGAGGATGCAGGCTAATCTCTCATCTCAAAGTCCCTAACCCAATCACAACCACAAATTCCTTTTGGTCAGGCAAAGTAACATGGTTCCACGGATTCAGACATGGTCATCCTTGGAGGGGGGCATGATTCTGCCTACTACAGCAACAACACAGATCAGGAACAACACAGATCGAGTCAGGATGCCTCTTCATGTTTGGGCACATCTCTCATTATTAATGGGGGTACTCATGAATTCCCATGTGGGTGGAAGTAGCTGGGAGGGCACTTAGATAGAAGTGGTTAATGGTCAAGTCATCAGCGGCTGAGTAACTGCAGTTCACAACTACAAAACCACCCCTTTCCAAAAGATTGCCCAAAAAATTCCAACCCAGATGGGAAATGAGTTACAGGTGCATCTCGTTATACGAAATGCCACGTAAGGAAACCCACTTGCTCAAGCAAGGAATCACCACGCTGATGTCAACCATGTCTCACACAGCTGGAACTCCCGGCAGTTTGTACCACTTAAATGTCTGCTAATGGGCCAAAGCAGTTGTTACTGGGCTAATAAGTTGGCCATTAGCAGCTTCATAAGTAGCAGGCTGAGCGAGCTATGTGACCATAGCTATAACCACTGAGAATGAGCCATCTTCTCAGTTTATAAAAGAGCTTAAGTTGCGGCAAGAATTATTTTGCCTAAAGGTCGACTATTTGGCTCCAAATATGGAGACAGCAATTGTTCAAGTTACCAAAAACTGCCTCTCTTAATAAAGATATTCACTTGAAGTTCCCTACAAAGGTTCTTCCTTTGGGCATGTAAATGTTGATTTACAGACTACGAATTATTTTCAGAGACACTAAGGAATAGAGAAATTTTTAAGCAGAGCCTTTCATCAGAAATGAAGGTAGAGTATCATTGCAATTGTAATATGAATGTCTCCAGCTAAGAGTGCAAATGAAGTCAGGGTCATATTAAAGCTGGCTCTCACCATCTCTAATCAAGACCCTCCTGCTCATTCACTCATTCAGTAAAGACTAACTGAGCACATCGAGGATAGTGATCTAGGCTGAGGAGAACCTCAGAGAACAAAGAGGCAAAACTTGTGCCCTTACAGAGTTTATGGTCTATAAGTGCAGAGACTGAAAATAAACAAAAAGTGAGTGGATTATAAAATATATTAGAAGATAACAAGTGCAGAAAAAAATAGGGCAAGGGAGGGGAACCAGGAGTGCTGGGGCAGGGAGCAGGCAGAAGTGAAGGGGTGTCTCCTGGAGCAGGTAGCATTTGCAGAAAGGCTTTAAGGAGGTGACAGTGGTAAGCCAGGAGGAAATTCTGGCATGGGCATCAGCCAGTGCACAGCTCTTGAGGCAGGACAGGATCTAGCTTATCTGAGGACAAGTAAGGATGTTGGTGTAGCTATAGAAGGGAGAACAGATGAAGCCTTGGAACAACAGGGTCTGGGTCTGATGGGCTATATTAAGGACTTTGGCATTTCTTCCAAGGGAAATTAAGAGCTTCCAGGCAATTCAGAGGATAGGAGTGAAGGAAACCCATTCCTATATCAAGTCTTCCTAGTTGCTTCTGGAGAACCCCAAAGCAATGCCCACAAGTTGGCTTATTTTCCCATGGTACCCTCCTCAGCAAAATACCTCCCTTCCACTCCTCCACCAATGCCCTCAGCAAAATGCCAGTGGGGCTGGACTACTGCTCTCTGATGCCCCTGAGCAGTCAGGTCTGGCATATCCAAACAGCACCATGCATACGCAACCTTCCCAATCCCATTCTGCCCTCAGAGAGTTAATTCCCAAAGCCATACACCTTTGACACGGATGCTCAGCACCCTTCAGGAGAACAGCTCCTCTAGCATTTGACCTTTATGCCAAGTTAGTAAGCCATTCCTATTCCTTTTTTTTTTTAATAAAAAAAAAAGGAAGACATTTCTGAACAATTTTCAATTCCTATCGGATATACTTATCTTTTAATTGAAGATGGGTCTTGAATTATGTTATCTCATAGCTCCATTTTCTTGAGTATATGATTCCTTTGAAGACTAGCTATATGAATCTAAAATCCAGCTTCTTTTCTCCCCTCTCCTTTGGCTTTATCCTATCTGGAAAACCCTGCTGATGGCAGGGAATATGTTTTTTTATTGTATTTTCCCCCAATACTGAGTACCAAGCTTTGCAAACAGTAAGTACTCAATCAATATCGGTTAACTTAGTGTTTATTAGTTCTCAAGGATCTCGGCCCTGTGTTAGACACTAAAGCAATCACAGAAGTGCAAAGGACCCTATTCCCTTCCTGCCCCCAACAAGCTAATAATATGTGTCATAGAAGAAAAGTCTGAGAAATGACATCAAATAATGGTAGAATGTAATTTACTACAAGAACTGGACATTACAAACTCTGGTTCTATGAATTCCAGGAGGAACTGGGTGGGATCAGAAGAGTGGAGAAGGTTTCCCAGAGAAAACAGGACTTGAACTAAAACCCTCCAAGGATGAACAGAATCAAACAAAACTCACAGAGTCACCACTCTCCATTAAAGAAGGAGATGCAGAATAACTAGAAGCCACATTTGTGTGGCTCAGGCTATTTTTACAACCAGCCTTGTTAATGCCTATGATTTGGCTGATAAACCCTGCCTGGAGTTTTACCACATTAAGTCAGGGAATGTAGAATAGGCCTCAGCAGAAATCCTGTTAATGTTCCATCAACAACAAAAACAAACTACACTGTACTTACCTCCATCAAATGAGCTTAAATGACAAAGATAAAAGTGTGTCTAGCTTTGGGATAAAAGAAGTCGGGCAGTTGGGGACACTGAAGAATTTGTTGTAGGTATTCAGGATCTGGTGATTGGCACCAGGAATTAGCACAAGTACATCGTGGAGGAGACTTGTTTAAGGACAGGTGCAGGGAATGTATGGGGCTTAAAGAGACCAAGCACATAACTACAGAGGGAACAACCTTAGCTACCAAGCATATGCCAAGAGGTGTAATAATGCTAGTTGATGACACTGCAGCAATTAGCCCTCTACTGGAAGCAGAAACCCAAGAAGTTCTTGGGAAACAGGCCCATCCAAGACACTGGAGACAGAGTGGTGAGTATCCAGTCTGCCCAGATAGGAAAGAGACCAGATATTCTGCTGTTTGATAAATATGGAAAATAACTAACTAATTGGCATTCCTCTTTCATCAATGAAAAAATTTTCAGAACACATGCTTCAGTAAAAGAAATACATCTATAATAAAATAGAGATATTTTATATCTATATAAGAGTTAAAATGGCTATAAGAGTTATGAAATGTCAGTGTAAAAATTGGTTATTTAAGAGGTGAAAATGATTTTTGTATGCTACCATAGAGAAGTTTGTCTTCTCTGGGTACTATCTGTTGCAGGGGAGAAAAGTTTAAATTTATTAGCCAAGCTCCCAAATAACCCTCTGATAGCCAGGAATTAGTATTTATTGGTTTGACTCCCTGTGTGTGGATTCCACACATCATCGTTTTACTCTGTTGACAGAGCCCAAGTCCCTGATAAGAAATTAAAATTGTGCATGGTATAAAGACTTTACATTTGTGCAAAAGACATTCTCTAAACAAGACTTAAAAAAATGAAATCACATATAAAAATAGGTTACTGGCTAAGAACTGGTTAAGTCTTTTCATTATGGAATAACTATTTTGAAAAATAAACCATTCACAAATTTATCTAATGTATAAAAAGGGACTTGTGCTTATATGCGCTTCGAAAGTTGAGTTTACTGCCTTTGAGGGTTCTAATTACTAAAAAGAAAAAAAATCAACTGTTTTTCCTTTAAATAAAACACTAAACAACCAAAAGTAGACTCTAGTCAGACCCTTGAGTCATTGTTTTTTCATTCTCCTTCCTTGCTTGAAGTCTTAGCCCATTTGGTTTTGAGCTATGTGATTTTAGGGCGATCACACGTACAGGTCTGTGCCGGACAGTGTGGGCTTATACGTGATGTCCTGGCGTAATTAACACATCTCACTCCCAAAATGTCCCAGGCTGTCTGACAAATTGCATGGTTAGCTTATATATTATGGATTCTAAGCAACTTGAAATCTACTGTATTCTGAAGTCAATTAAGAAGGCAGTGTTTCAGACATTATTCACATCACCTGCATGAATAAAGTCGAAGCTCTTTTATGACCCACTTGGGAGGTTTTAACTAAGCACAAAAGCCCCTATCCATGAATTTTCTGGGTGTGCATTTCCAAACCCAAATGAAAATCCTGTCTGTCATCATCTCCTTCTCATTAGCGCCCACCCCTTTCCCTAAACACAGAAGATAGTATTTGCAGGTTAAAGACTGAAATCCACCAACAAGACATAAGTCAGATAAGGCAAAATCCCCGGTCGTATCAGCCATTTGATCAGACCATGATTCCTCACCACTCACAATGTCCTTGTACTCAAAACTTTGTCTTCCTGGTCCATACCATCCATGGAAGCTGAGACTTAGGAAGACATGGATCAGCTCATGGGACCATAGCCTGGGAGCAACTCCAAGCTCTGTCCACCAACTGCCCCACACCCCTGCCCTGATACACACACACTCCCCTTCCCAGTGATAGCACACTACCTACAAAACAGACACAGATTCATTCAACAAATGTCCTATTTTCTGGCTCTCTATTTTTCTATGCTGAATTGGTAATGGAGCTAATAAAGGTTCAAGATTGCTCTTTCTGGGGGCCAATTTTTTTTTCTCCATGTCATGCTTTTTATTCAGAAAATAATTTTCTTTGCATTGTTTTCACAAAAGCTTTCCAACGCCCCCAAATAATGCAGAGAAATTGGCTTTTATTTTGAGCAGGCTTTCTCAATGCACACTGTATCTTTCAGCACATCTATTATATTAATCTAAGCTTTAATGATACAATGGGTAAAAACACTGTACGGATGTGTATAAATGAAAAATTTAATAGATTTCCCTCTTAATGTAATAGAATTGGCATGAGGCATTGGGAACAGGAGTGAAAGTAGTCACTCAAGCATTGTGTTTACATGATATTTAAATACAAGTGGCTGGGGTATAAGTACCCCTAAGTACACCTGAGAGGGATGGTGCCTCCTAATCATTGTTTCAGCAAGTGACAGTTGTTTACACAACAGCAGCACATTCGCTGCTGATTTGAATAATAAACATGCTTAAATACCAGCTGGATAATAGAAGGATAATTGAAACATAGTTTAAAGCTCTGATTTACAGGCATTGTAGCAACACTTTTATTTGCTGTACAATGCCACACTTCTGTGCAGTCTCTGAAAAAAAAAATTTAAGGCATTGTTTCAAACATTGGGGTCTATTAAACTTGATTAATGCACACAGCATATGTGGCCATGCCTGGGCGTACTTGAGATAGCTATTGTGCAATGCATTTTAGCTAAACACTCGAGGCTATAATAGAACCATTCAGGAGGCCCACAGGCCCCGGTGTCCACCAGGTCCCTGAACAGGACTACCTGATGGAGAACCAGAGCACATCACCTCTGTCCCGATTCACAGGTGAAACACAGTGGGATTGACCTGGAAGATCCCATGGTGTGAAATTTTAGAAGCTTGGGATTCGAAAGTCTATCGAATCTTTCTCGGTTTTTTCACGTTCTTTCCTTCGTTGCATACCCACTGCTACCACTGTAATCAGGCCAGTTTTAACCTCTTAGCTGATCAGCTGCATGAGGCCTAACCTGCCCCTGTTCCCCAGCAGCCCCTATGGCTTCACCAAGTCCATAGTCCCTTTTCAGGTAAGAGCTGCAGAGTGAGACCGGCTGCCTGCTCAGGCCAGTCCTCGGGGGGGCAGGCAGTCATAGGCACGTGTCTGATGGCACTCAAATTCTCATGTTCCATGATCCTGACATGATTGAACCTGTTCACCTGGAATAGGTCATACTGGGGAAGTTACTTCTGTAACCAAATTAGCAGGACCTAATTTGCCAACCAGAATTCTTATCTTTTCATTGATTTATCAATTTAGTATGGGGAATATATCTTAGGGGATAATTCACGCTGGTCGTTCAGAATACTCTCTCCTGGAGTGATGGCCTCAGAGGAGCAAATTATGTGTCAGAAAGTTGCTTAATGAACATAAAGTAAAAGCAAAAGGAATGGGATGAATTGCCACTTTCCACTCCAGGGAAAATGCTGCCTGAAAGTAATAGCACCCAGGCACCAAGCCAGACACCTATTATCTCTAATTCTTCTAAAATCCCCCAGGAATTATTATTCCCTTTTAAATATAAAGGACTGATCGAAGGCCACATCATTGCTGAGTTATAGCATCGGAACCACACTATTTGCTAACTAATTACTAATCATCATACTGATGACCGATAATTATTACCAGATATTAATACTTAGACCTCATTCTCTGCCTCCTCTGTCTCTCTCTCATTCTCTCCCTCTCCCTCTCATTCTCTCTCTCTCTTCCCTTCCTTCTCCTTCTCTTCCTCCCTCCCTTTTCCTTTTCATTCTCTTTATCTCTCTTTATCTCTCTCCCTCTCTCTCTTTCCCTCCCTCCCTCTCTTTCCCTCTCTCATTGGGCTGAATACAAATGACCAGGTGTTTATTTTCTGACTCTTCTTTCAGTGAATCCCCTGCACCAGTTTCAGGGACTATTTTACTGCACCCCTTAGAATGGTGGGGGCCCCACTAGTATTGAGTGAGTGACTGAGTGAAAGGTTAAATGCACCTTACAAGACTTACTTAATGCTAGACATGTCTTTCTGGGAACATGGCCTGGCATGTGGTAAGAGAATTTAGACAATCATTGCATCTCCAATCCATTAAGAAATGGTGTTGTTTCCTCAAATATCAAATTCCATCTGGTATGAGTGGCTTGCTAAAATTTGGTTTCCATCACAACCATATCCTGAAATTTTGAAGACACATTACGAGCATCCTTTCATGTACAAAATCCATTTCTTAAGGCCATCGTTTCATCTTGTTACTTGCCTATTTAAAACCAGTTCCAAAACCAAGAGATGCATTTTCAGAAGAAAGGACAGCAGGACCAAGAGATTTTATTCTGCAGGCCTGTGGTCAGGGTGCCATCTCACCCTCGGATCTCCTTCTAAGAGCATTTGCTCCAGTTATCATCACAGTCTCCAACCTTGGCTGAGTGCAGGGGTGAAGGCAATGATTTAATAACATGAAAATATTAATATTGTTAACGATATATTATAAAATGTATTTTTTATGCTTACATGGTAATCTGATCTATAGATGCACCATGATTAAGTTGACCAATTCTCCCATTTTGGACATTTACAGTAATTTAACTGTCACTGCATAGAGGATAAACATCCTTGTACTGATATGTTTTCCTATAATCTTTGTAAGTTTGATGCATAAAAAGTTATATCTTGTTTTAATTTGTATGTAGTGGATTACCAGGGAGACTAAACATTTAATATGTCAGTTAGTTATTCTTCTTTTGTTAAAGTCTTATTTATATCATTTTTTACTGTTTGTTTTCAGTGTTTTCTAGAAGCTCTTTAATTACTAATAATATTAACCTTTACTTTATATAGTGGAAATATTTTCCCCAATTTATTTGTCTTTGAATTTTGTTTATTGTGTATTGGACATTCAAAAGCCACTTACAATCTCTATCTCCCTAGCTCTCCTCTGTAATAGAGGCCGGAAAATGCACTTCCTAGACATCTTTGCAGCCAGGAATGGCCATGTGACCAATTACAGCCAATGAGGTATTAATGAAATTTGCTGACTGGGGTTCTGGATTTTTTTTTTTTTTTACAAGAAATAGACTCTCTGGCATTCCTTCTAGGGATTTTGCCTATTTGCATTTTTCTCTGTGTGGAAAACGAATATGAGCCAGGAAGTATATCAACAATTATCATGTAACCATCAGGTAACTTCCATGAGAACAAAGTTCTTTAATGATAGAAAATGGTAGGATGGACACACCCCAGGTTTCCAGCCCAGCTGGACTACAAATCTCCAGATTGCTTATTGCACGAGATAAATAAATCATTATCTATTTAAGATAGATTGAAGTCAGGTTTTCTGTTATTACCAGTGATGGATATTCCTAATTAACACCTTTATGGGAAACATAATTTTTAATAAAATAAAGTATAACCCATCCTTTTTCTTTTTAAAGTCTACCAGAAATATAAATAGATGGATGGTGAATGCCTTTTGAACTGTGAAGAAATATTTCCTTACACCATAGATGTCAATATTCATCTGTTTTTTCTTCTAATACTTGCACACATTTTACTTCTGGTTGAGGAAAGTATTTCTTCCATATGGAAATTTGTATTATGAGTGACTTAGAAGAAACGAATTTTTCTCTCTAAATTACAGTCCAACTTTTAAAATACCTTTTATTGAGCAATTTTTTGTTTTCTCAAAGTTGTTTAAAACGTCATCTTAGCATTTTGGTTATTCAACCTTGATAATATAATTTATATCTTGTAGAGCAAACCCAGTCTTATTCTGTTTCCCTCATACTCTAAACTATTATCTCATGTTTAATCAGTAAGTTAATTTTAGAATAATTTTATTATGTTCCAATTACAACCATTTGGAAATTTTTATTGAAATGGAATTATATCTATAGATTATTGATCTCTTTAAATATTATTCTTATCCATTCATTTGGATTTCCCTTATGTCTTTCAATACTACTTTATAGTTTTCTTCTGATAAGTCTTTTTCCTAGGTATTTTATAGATTTTGTTGTTATTATTGATACATTTCTATATTTTCTAATAGATTCTATTAGAATAGATTCTATGGTAGCCTAAAAAGCAAAGTAATTTTTTGTTTGCTTTACATCTAGGTACCCTCCCGAACTCCACAATTCATTTAAAAGAATATTAATACTTTATATTTTTAATGTATCATCATATTATCTGAAAATAATTATAATTTTGCAGAGTTCATTCTAGTTTTATACTTCTAGTTCTTTATCTTGTCATATGCTTTGGTACACCTAGAGAACAACCGAGGTGGGAACAAGCACCATGATCTTTAATGAGCCTTCCTCATGTGTTGTAAGAGTCTTGATGAGGCTACATGTTGATGTAAAATAAGCCATTTTCAGCAAAGGTCAAAAAAAAAAGAGAGAGAGAGAGAGAGATGGAATGATAGAAAAAAGCTGAAATTTCAATAGCAGTACTTTGATTACAAAATGGAGTCAATAGAGAACACAAAATGATATACTGGAAAAAATAATACTGTTTTGAAGGACAAAGTTTAAAGGCAAAAAGGGAGAATGGGTAAAAATTACAGAGAGAATGATAGAAGCAGAGAGAGGGAAGAACCAGCACATGAACAGCTGGAGCCTCTGAAGCAGGACACAGAGTTAAGTGAAAAAGAGCAAAACCCAAATAGATATGTGAAAAAAGACACATTTTTTGAACTGAAGAAAGATCTGTAAGCAGATCTTAAAGACTTTTCCAAACAAAACTAATGAAGAGAAAACCACATCTAGACATTCTGCCAAAACTTTTGAATTACAATTATGAAAAACCCTCCAAAAATTCACATTCAAAAAACCAGATTATCTGCAAAGACACAAAAATAAGATCAGCTTTAGACTTCTTAGCCACACAAAATTTCAGACAATAAGAGAATTTTCTATGGGATTTTGAGGGGGAATAGTTGTGGTCCAAGCATTTAGAGCCTTGTCATGTTTTCTTGATAGTGTGACGGTAACAGAAAGACAGCCTTGGCTATCCTACGTTTAGAAAATATATCATATAGGCCCATCTCAAAAAATGATTCAGGAGCGCCTGGGTGGCTCAGTTGGTTAAATGACTGCCTTCAGCTCAGGTCATGTTCCCGGAGTGCCGGGATCAAGCCCGGCATCGGGCTCCCTGCTCAGTGGGAAGCCTGCTTCTCCCTCTGTCACTCCCTCTGTTTGTGTTTTCTCTCTAGCTGTGATTCTCTCTGTCAAATTAATAAATAAAATCTTTAAAAAAAAAATGATTCAGAGGTTCCTGGCAAGATGGCAGAGGAGTAGGCAACCTCGATGTTATGGGGTCCCAGGAGTTTAACTAGACAGTTATCAAACCAGTATGAACACCTACAAACTCAAAAGGAGATCAAAGAGAAGAAGAGGAGCAATTCTACGCACTGAAAAGCAAACACTTTTTGGAAGGTAGGACATGCGGAGAAGTGAAACCGAGGTGATACAGGGGAACATAGATGGCAGGGGGAGGGGCCAGCTCCCAGCAAGTGGCAGAGCAGCAGAGCATGAAATTGGAACTTTTAGAAGTCTGCTCCACTAAGGGATGTTGCCCCAGAGGCTAAGCAGGGGGTGGAGCACTGGCAGGGACAGTGTGGTCTCAGGACCGGTGGGGTGACCGAAAGACTGGGGGTGCCTGAGTACGGCAGAACTCCCAGGTATTGGAGCAGAAAGTCAGCTGCAGAGATGAGCTGAGGAGGGGGGCACAGCTGGGAGTTACCTTAAATCATGATCAGAGGTGCAGTCAGGCCAGTGCTCTTCAAGCAGGCACCCCACAAGTGGCAGATCCAGGGAGACCCCCTCTTCCACCAGGAGGAGCACTGCAGGAGTGTGCTGCAGGAATCTGCTAGGTTTGGAATCTCCAAACGGGGCTATGTGCCAGAGATAGAAACGCCAGGTCTCAGGCCTGGTGAACACAGAGTGCGGCAGGAAACCAGTGAGACAGGCGGGTTGACAGTTCTTCTCTGGGGGCGCACTGAGAAGTGGGGTCAAAGCTCTCGGCACCTCTGGGCCAGAAACTGGGAGGCCACCCTCTTATTCCATCTTCCAAAGCTCTGCGGAAAGTGATCAGGGAACAAAAGCTCCCCAGACTGAACCTGAGCGGATAGCTTAGCCTGGCCCATGGCAAGGGTGGGGCAGTTCCACCTCCCGCAAAACATTTGAGAATCATGGCAACAGGCCCCTCCACCAGAAGGTCAGCGAGAATGTCCAGCCAGGACCAAGTTCACCGACCAATGAGAAGTGGGGAACTCCAGAGTTAGCCAATGTATCACATAGAATTCATGGCTTTTTTCCCCATTATTCTTTAGTGTTTAAAAGTTAAATTTTAAAAAAATTTTTTCTTATTCTATTTTTTTTAATTTTTCCTCTTTCCTATTTTAACATTTTTAACTATTTTTATCTTATCAATACCTTTTTAAAATGTTTTTTAAATTTTCATTGTTATAGTGATATTCTATCCCCTCATTATATTTAACCTTATTTTTTGTATACAGGTAGCTTTTCTTTTTTTTTTTTTTTTTTTTTTTTTTTTTTTTTTTTTTTTTTTTTTTTTTTTTTTTTTTTTTTTTTTTTTTTTTTTTTTTTTTTTTTTTTTTTTTTTTTAATTTTATTTTTTTTTTATTGTTACTAAATTTTTTTTTCCAGTGTTTCAAGATTCATTGCCCATTCCCCACACCCAGTGCTCCCCGCTTTAGGTGTCCCCAGTACCCACCACCAGGCTCTCCCATCCCTCCACCCCCCTCCCTCCAAGTCCCTCAGTTTGTTTCTGTGTTCAAAGTCTCTGTTGTTTCGTTTCCCTCCCTAGATTACCCTAGTT